>BTSX01000005.1:22155144-22188836 GCA_036245825.1 Pristionchus entomophagus
GTGTTCTCCGATGATTTTAAAGCGAGTTATGACAAATTAACCGAAAAAAAAACCAAAATTTCGGTCAATTTCGGTTAACCGAAAAATTTCTACAGGAAACCGAAAACTTAGAAAAATGTTGCCGGTTAACCGAAAACCGAAACGACATCACTACATAGTGGTGATAACTTGTTTAGATGGCTTTAAAATAAACATCCGTTAGGAACCGTCATTTCCACTCTATTCAGTCGAAACAAATCATCTCAGTACATCTAATCTTTCCACACTACATTCAAAATAACAGTACATAAATACACTCATAAATTACAAAACAAAAGCATCAATTAAAAACAGGAGAGAATTATAGAAATGTCGCTCCATAGAACGTTCTCACTATTCTTCTCATTAGGGGAATCACTCTCCCTGGTGCCTCAGTAGAAATCAAGTACTACCTCACTCCGAATTTCGCCGTTCTCAAAGATCCCCAGGTTAGAAATGAATTCCAAAATATATTGTATATTCAATAGGTATATTTAGCGTGGTTATTCTATTTCTGTTTCAAGCTGTCTATGGATAGAACATGTAGTATTGGAAAAAAAACATTTATTTGGACAAAAACCTATAGGCGGGAGCAAATGATAAAATAAAAGAGATCCGTTGATCGGGCGACTGCACAAGCTAGCTTTCCACACGAACTAGTCAGGGGTCAACACCGGAAGGCCAGACAATCGACCAATATACAGAAGATCGATGGGAAGTACTTACAACCAATTGAGAATCTCATACCTACTATGCTTTCGAATGCGGGAGGGGCTTATTACACATATCACTGTATTATAAGTTAGCAATCAGGGGATGGGGAAGAGGGGAAAGGGCTATACAATAGCTTATGTCAAAAGACATCGGTTATGTATCCCGCATTTGAGCTAAGTCTCGAGGAAATGATTAAAGTAGAAACTTTGAAGATGTTACAACAAAACTGGACAAGAACATGGAAACGCATGAGAATGCATTGGGAACTGCCATTGAGGCTGATATAGAAAGGAAATAGTATACAGAATATTAGCAATCCACGAAAGGCGAGTACATCAGAAACAACTAATGACTAAGGCAGGAACAACAACAAAAAATACCGGCTAAAATGTCTAACTGGGAAATTAGGCTTGAGCCTGCTGGTTTTGATTGTTTCTTCTGAATCCACCTCGGTTTCCGCCGCCGTATCCACGATTGTAGCCTCCATTGTTGTAGCTGTTGAAGCCATCTGAAAGTGTTGGTAATTTCTGGACCGCTTGCTTAATAAATAAACAGAGGCTATTCGAATTTCCTCAATCTTGCTCTCGATATATTGAATGAACGCATTAGCTCATCATTCGTTAAAATATTCGAAGCTAATTATCAGACTGGTAATACCACAAAACCACTCACTGTTGTAGCGGCCTCCATTTTGAGGGCCTCCGCGCATGCCACGCCCGAAACCTCTTCTGTAGTTTAGCGAACGGACGGCTTGGTGACCGAAAGTCTCTTGATTAGTCTCTCTCTCCTTTCTCCAGTCCGGACGAGACTTCTTGCCTTCAGCCTTCTCGAGAGCTTCGCAGGATATGCGATCGAAGAAAGAGCTCTGGTAAATTAAGATGAAAATTAATTATAAGATCGTAAACTGCTCACAGTCTTATCATAGAAGGGCTCCCCTTCCTCTTCCGACGCATTCGTGGTTTCCTCGGCGTTGTTGATAACCTCAGCCTCTCCCTCCTTCTCCGAAATGGTCACATCCTTTAAAAAAAAATGTGGGAAAGACTTGGAAAACAATATCATAAAATATTATTTTTTGAATGGGCAATCTCTATTATCTTGCTCAAGGAGAACCCCGCAAATGTGATAGGCAACATTACGGACCGAGTAGAGCTTGTTAAATTTTGCAGGAAATTCGAATATCTTACCTTCATCAAGTCAGTGATCGCTTCTTGGAACTGCTCATTGGCCTTCTCGAAGTCGTAGTCAGAGTCAAAACGAAGCTTCTCACGAGGGTTCTGTAAAAGGCTTTCACTGTGGGAATGACGGAAAATAACATCAGTAAATATTATTTTTTGAATGGGCATTCTCTTATCTTGCTCAAGGAGAACCCGGAAATGTGATAAGCAACATTACGGACCGAGTAGAGCTTACATGTTAAAAAAACTGTGGCACAATATATACCTGTGGATGGTTGCGCTGGAACATTCCGCGTCCACGACCCATCAGAGGCTGAGGCCCGCTGTATCCACGATTGTATCCTTGGTTGTTGTATCCTGAAACTAAAAGAAATACGTATATGGGAAGGATTTTTTGAATGAGCATTCTCTATTATCTTGCTCAAGTAGAACCCCGCTGTTATCATTGAGAAATCAACGGACCGAATTGAGCAAAGAAGAAAATTATTGTTTTCTAATCTAACCAGGTCGCTGGGGCTGGTAGCTGCCGCGCACTGGCTGTCCAGGAGCGCCTCCTCTCGGCTGGTTCAGATTCATCATGCGACCAGCTCCAGGAGCCTTGTT
Source organism: Pristionchus entomophagus (assembly GCA_036245825.1). Taxonomy (NCBI): domain Eukaryota; kingdom Metazoa; phylum Nematoda; class Chromadorea; order Rhabditida; family Neodiplogasteridae; genus Pristionchus; species Pristionchus entomophagus. The sequence goes on from BTSX01000005.1 coordinate 22,157,655, forward strand.
CGAGGGAATAGAAGCAGGCGAAGAACGGTTGGGAGTGTTCGGGCGTGAAGAGGTTGCCGACTGAGCAGGCTCGGGTCTGTTCGAAACCGACACGATAGCAGGGTCGTAAGGAAGTCCTCCGAGGGTTTGAGGCTGAAGTAGTAAAAAAATGAGAATGTGCCATTTATACAGTAGTGTTCAGACGAGAAGAGGTAGCTTACCTTGGGAGTCTCACAGACCATTAGATCCTTTATGTCAGAAGCCTTGAAGATAATGTGCTCGTAAACGTCATCACGAGCAGGGACAGGATTCGACACGGGTCGGTCCTCAGTTCCCAGGGAGCGCACTAAGCAAATTGGTAAAATCCGTGAATAATAAATAAGGCTTACCTTTCACGAGAGCGATGGTAGATTCCGTAGTATTGACGGAGTAAAGAATTCCCTCATAGCGGATATCGAGCTTGGAGATCAGACTGATCTTGCTGCCGATGTACGGCGTTTGGTTCGACATGATTCGGACAGTTTAATGAAGCCTGTAACAAGCAAAGCATAATGCAGCGCAAATAGGGAATTATGAAAAGTTCCCTATTTGACTAAGAAAAGAGTTACACGCGCGTTCAGCAATTTTCATTCAGCAAAATTTTTTCCTGGCTCCGCACAGGACATAAGTACGGTACGCGGGGTTTTCAAAGGTCTTTAAATGGGTACTGTAGTTATCTGTGCCACGTGCGTGATACGTGTTTAAAACAAACTATCTACTAATTACTTGTTATCACATATTGAAATTGTTCTACTTATTGTAAATATTTCTCACTGTATGGTAAAGCTTCAAAATTAATGCGATTGAAATTATTTATCAATTATTAAATGATTTTGAAACAAAAAAAAGTTTAATCAAGTGATGAATGGAAGAGGGTTTTGGCACCGAGGAGGAAGTAAAGTGGAAGAGGAAAACAGAGTAATCGGTCACTAAAATTACATACTATTGTTTCTAGACATCTGTAGTCTGAAAGAACTGTCGGAGATCAAAGATCAGAAAGATTTAGATCTAGACTGATGATAAATGTTGAGGGTCTGGCATGCAAGACGAGTCGAAAACATGAGTGTGAGGGGCATCTTGTTGGACGAATGAATATATTGAAGAATCTCGAGGAATTGGTCGGATCATAGAACGAAATCTCTGAAAAAGTGTATTGGTAGAGAAAATTTGAAGTCCCCTGCTAGATACCTCTGTGAATGATCCTTTGGTATTTGCGAATAGATAGAGCACGTAGGATGGAATGGCCATTATTGATAACAACCTGAGGAACCATCTGAAATGGTAGAACTGATAGTAATAAATATTGAGTCAATCTCCGAACCCGAAGATGACACTCCAATCTGGATAGACATAATCTCCCATTTCAAGTGGAGAGAAACTGACATTATACACTGTGACGCCGAATAGAATCTGAGATTAGAAGGATAACTAAAATAATTATGTGATTGATCTCACAGCTATCATAACAGGAGCAAACGTCCACGTGAATCTCCAATAGATTCCAGGATAGAAACCCAGCATCGATCTGAATACAATGATATCTTCCCATTCATCTATCAATAGGGGAATCTACCGTATATCTTCAGAGAATCTAGCCACTCCGTAGAACCAACAAACTGCGATCATCTCACACATAACAATGAAGAGAACGGAGAGAGTTACTCCATATTCATCAAGGAAGGGAATTATGTATGATCCACCCTACAATATTGATTGATTATTGAGACTAATCAATGGAACGAACGTAGGTCACTCCAGGTAGACTGCCAAAGTAATAGACGGTTATGACTACTCCCACAAATATTTCCCTTCTCTTGAGTAGAAATCGAGGATATTCATCACAGAATCCAGTGATAACTGCTTCGATCCCAGAGAACTGAAGGGGGGGGGGGGGGGGTAGATGGAAGGGGCAGGGGGGAGGGGGGGGGGGGTCCATCATCCTTACCGTTGAATCGATTCCGAGAGTGATTAGCATGACGAAGAAGATGACAGCCCATACCGGTGAGTAGCTCATAGTGGCAATGGCTTGTGGATATACAATGAAGATGAGTGAGTCATCCGCCCCTTCCACTACCTTAATCAATCTATTATATATGAGGCCGTTTGCGTTAGGCTCAACAAGTGGCGGGAACATCAAAAAAGTGCGATATGCTCAAAAGTTGGTCTTCGGGGTATCTTTTGATTCAGAATCAATTGACGTTTTCAAATTTTCGATAAGATCTTTCCGAACTGAGTTATGGCACCATGTAAAATTGGTCAAAATCGATTTATGCGATTAAAACTGGTCCGCGGAGGGTCCAAAAGGCCTCAAATCTCGCGTACCCGACCAGAAATTAATTCTCTATAAATGAAATAAAAAATGAGGTTCTATTTTTATTCGGTACCGAGTTATGGTCGTTTTTTGACACAAGAAAAGGTCAGGGTAATCACGATGCAAGAAGAAAGACCATATTCTCCTGATCATTTTGAGACCCTGGCTGAAGGATGTAAACTTAGAGACCGCAGAGGGGTATCTTCAGAAAAATACTAGGATCATTCCGTCCAATTTCCCCTATGGATTCGTTGCTGCTGAATCGAATACGAACAAAAATATATTTTAAAATTATTAAATAAACAAACTAAAGCAATTAATAAAAATTGCGGCTTGAACGGACCCACAGTAATACTTTCTTGTGTAGAGTCGTGTCAAACTTATTACCAACAGCGTTTACTTTGTTTTAAAAATCATTTTCAGCGTTTTACACCGCTTGTATTTAATTCTCGGTATAATAAGTTAAACTACTATGTATAAGGGAGTAGGCATGGGAACAGTTTTCAGGCAAAATCACTTCACAGTCCAGAAAATGATGAATTAAGAAATTTAAAGTTCGCTGACTTCGAAGCTATAGAACTTTCTTCCGGGTTGACCTCAAGAATCGTATTTAGTATCAAAACAACCGCAATGTTTGCTAGAATAATAGGAGAAATAGACTTAAGCGGTGACATTCGATATAAAGGAATTTAGGTCAACGTAGATCAAAATGACGCGTTTTTGACCGTTTTTGCCCTGTAACTCAGTTGCGGGTTAACTTCTCGGGCCGTGCATAGTGTCAAAATTATCGTGCGCGTGTTCAGAATAATTAGGTATATCGACTTAAGCGGTGACATTCCATATAAGCAACTTGTAGGTCAAAATGCAGATTCCAATTTTGAGCTGCATTTGCGAGCACTACGAGCGCATCTGAAGCAAACAAAGTATCGCGCCGTGCTAACAGAGATCTGAAGTATACGTTGCAATCATTGAAAAATATTTTAGAACTAAATAAAGATGCGAAAAATCGATAAAACTGAAGCGCGTTTTTGAGGTGGTGTGGTTGGGCGACTTTTTCGAATACGCAGCACAAAATCCCTCAACGCCCGCACTCCGCGGTCTCTATGTAAACTTTCCCGAACTGAATTGCGGCCAACTCGCATTTTTTGAAAAAAAATTCGGTTTCTACGTGCAAAAATACGCCAGAAACTCGTATAGTAAAGTATTTTTGAGAATATGACTTTTTCGACCCTGGTTCTGGTTCCTGGTTCCATTTTTTTGGTCAAAAAATCAAAGTCTCAAAAATACGTCACGATAGGTCTTTTTGACGAATTTTGGCACGTAGAAACCAAATTTCTATGTTAGAAATCATGAAACAGTGAAAGAACAAAGTTACACTCGAAAACCCGCAAAAAATGCGAGTTGGTCGCACTAAAAGTAACGGAACTTTCCTAGATGCCAACCAAGCCACTCCCCCTGACCCCGCCCTTCCTAAGCAGCGTGTACCTAAGCCTAAACCTAAGCGTTATTATGAAGATTGGAATTAGTCCAAATAGTTTGGGTGCGCATAAACAGTAACGCGATTAGGGAGAGGGGTAAGAAAGAGGTGGGTGTGACCAGCCCCATGATAGTGGGCGGGGCTTGGTTGCGATCTAGGAAAGTGCCAAAGTAACCCAATTCAGTTCGGGAAAGTTTAAATCCTTCAGCCAGGGTCTCAAAATGATCAGGAGAGTACGGTCTTTCTTCTTGCATTCTTATACCCTGACCTTTTCTTGTGTCAAAAAACGACCATAACTCGGTACCGAATAAAAATAGAACCTCATTTTTTATTTCATTTATAGAGAATTAATTTCTGGTCGGGTACGCGAGATTTGTGGCCATTTTGACCCTCCCCGGACCAGTTTTAATCGCATAAATCGATTTTGACCAAATGAACATGGTGCCATAACTCAGTTCGGAAAGGTCCAATCGAAAAACTGAAAACCTCAATCGATTCAGAATCAAAAGTTACCCCTAAGACCAACTTTTACTTTTTTGATGTTACAGATCCCCGTTGAACCCTTGCTGATTCTAACACAAACCGCCTCATATGAGGCCGTTCGCCTTATTTTCGAGCAGATCTCACCAGCTTTGGCACAGCGCAAAAAGCTCATTTTCACGAAACTGTGTTTTCTTGGGGTTATCGAGGCTGCTGAAGACGATGGACATATCCATTTTGCCCCCAGACCCCTCTTTAGCTCCAGATGGCGTCACGTCGATATCACGTTTTGACGTGCTAATAGACACCCGAGAAGGCCAATTTTAGGCGAAAATTGTTTCTGGGGCACAATTGCATGGCGAAGACGCCTGTCTAGTTCATTTTTCATGAGTTTAAGTTTTCGTAGAGGCAAATGCATGCTTAACAACCTAGTGATATCGATCGGGCGTGACGAGAGGATTCAGATTCTATATTTTGAGCCAAATCGGTCATCAGAAATAAATTTGAGCTAACATAAAGTGATCGGAATCTGCCAGGAAACGAGGGCCTCTCCTCTTCCTCTGCCTCCCCGGCCCTCTTCCCAGGTCTGATGGGCGAGAGAGTGTGGGGAATCGAGAGAGCACGCATATGAGGAAGCGGAGGAAGAGGAGAGGCCCTCGTTTCCTGGATTCCGATCAGTTTTTGTTAGCTCAAATTTATTTCTGATGACCGATTTGGCTCAAAATATAGAATCTGAATCCTCTGGTTACGCCCGATCGATATCACTATGTTGCTAAGCATGCAATTGCCTCTACGAAAACTTGCATTTTTAAAATTTATTTTTGAAACTCATGAAAAACTTCGCCATGCAATTGTGCCCCAGAAACAATTTTCGCCTAAAATTAGCCTTCTCGGGTGTCTATTAGCACGTCAAAACGTGATATCGACGTGGCGCCATGTGGAGCCAACGAGGGGTCTGGGGGCAAAATGGATATGTCCATCGTCTTCAGCAGCCTCGATAACCTCAAGAAACACAGTTTCGTGAAAATTAGCTTTTTGAGCTGTGCTGGACGTTGCTCGAAAATAAGAAGAACGGCCTCATATATATATTCCACTAAAAGGTTCATCCATGAACTCCTTTAGTTTCTCTATCTGATCCTTACACTTCCTTCTCTCTTTCTAGATATCGAGGAGACAAGGAGTGTACTAACCTTATCTACTGGTTTATTCGTGAGTACACTCATATATCCGAGGGTGGAGAAGATAACAAATCCAGAGAAGAAGGAAGTGGCACAATTGATGAATGAAGTCACCAACGCATCTCTGATATTACATCATCAATATTCAATCTGTTTTGAATTGGAAACAAGACAAGTTCAGAATAAATTCCAGCTATCTAACTAATGTAGAAGAGATTCATGTTTCTGACCGATAGCAATTGTTGTTGAAGTCATTGTATGAAGAGAGAGCGAGGAGAACTCCGAATCCAGGACCGAGAGAAAAGAATATCTGAGAAGCAGCGGCAGACCAAACCTGGACAAAGAAACGAATTTTGGCAATTGATTGAACTCGGAAAATCCCTAATCATTTTTCATGCATTTCAACACATCTTTCCATCTGGCTTCAACAGCTACAACAATGGAGGCTACAATCGTGGATACGGCGGCGGAAACCGAGATGGATTCAGAAGAAACAATCAAAACCAGCAGGCTCAAGCCTAATTTCCCAGGTAGACATTTTAGCCGGTATTTTTTGTTGTTGTTCCTTCCTTAGTCATTAGTTGTTTCTGATGTACTCGCCTTTCGTGGATTGCTAATATTCTGTATACTATTTCCTTTCTATATCAGCCTCAATGGCAGTTCCCAATGCATTCTCATGCGTTTCCATGTTCTTGTCCAGTTTTGTTGTAACATCTTCAAAGTTTCTACTTTAATCATTTCCTCGAGACTTAGCTCAAATGCGGGATACATAACCGATGTCTTTTGACATAAGCTATTGTATAGCCCTTTCCCCTCTTCCCCATCCCGATTGCTAACTTATAATACAGTGATATGTGTAATAAGCCCCTCCCGCATTCGAAAGCATAGTAGGTATGAGATTGTCAATTGGTTGTAAGTACTTCCCATCGATCTTCTGTATATTGGTCGATTGTCTGGCCTTCCGGTGTTGACCCCTGACTAGTTCGTGTGGAAAGCTAGCTTGTGCAGTCGCCCGATCAACGGATCTCTTTTATTTTATCATTTGCTCCCGCCTATAGGTTTTTGTCCCAAATAAATGTTTTTTTTCCAATACTACATGTTCTATCCATAGACAGCTTGAAACAGAAATAGAATAACCACGCTAAATATACCTATTGAATATACAATATATTTTGGAATTCATTTCTAACCTGGGGATCTTTGAGAACGGCGAAATTCGGAGTGAGGTAGTACTTGATTCCTACTGAGGCACCAGGGAGAGTGATTCCCCTAATGAGAAGAATGGTGAGAACGACGTATGGAGCTGTAGCTGTCACCCAAACCATCTGGAAGAAGTGTGTAATGGGAAATAATAGATGGAATATAGTATGTTCATCATCTCACTAACCTTCCCACTACTCTTCGGTCCTTTCCATAATGCGAAATAGACAAGAACGAAAACGATGAAGAGACAGAAGGCAAGACTTGGTTTAATTCCTCCCAATTGATCAAATCCCTTCGATTTGTGCATCTCCAGTACATTGTATCTGCCCATTCCCTTTTTTCTTTCTCATTATCTTCTCTTTATACTCACGTGAAGTATTCCTCACTAGGTGACTTCTTCCATGCCGTTGAATTTCCCATCAATTGTGCATCCAGAGTCTCTGTGCAATTCTCCGTGTTCCACGTGTTATTGCATGTCTTCCATGGTACTTCCCACTCAAAGATCAAAGATCGACGAGAGATCAATCAGATGAGAAACAAACAGCGAAAGAGGCGAAGGTGAAGTAGACTGCTCTTGCGATTATCGCATTGTAGAAACAAGCAATAAACGTGCAGATGAAGCATATACCGTATCCAATCCCTGAGATGATATCCATACGGGATTATTCCATCGATTATCACCCTTAAATGCAGGACAGATCCTCTTCCATATGGAAATACAACCGGATCGATGGAATTGACCCAATGCCAATTCCATGAAGAACATTGGAAGACCACCCAGGAATAGCATGATTATCCATGGAATGAGGAACGCCCCTGCAAAGAGGAAGAGAGGGACACATACCGTACCCTCAATCTACCGTACCTCCTCCGTGTTTGTAGCACACAGTTGGAAATCTCCATATGTTCCCTAGATCCACTGCATATCCAACTACAGCCAGAAGGAATTCGAACTGAGAGAGAGAGAGAGAGTGAGAGAGATTACCATTAAAGGACTAATCATCATACCTTGTTCCCCCATTTGTCTCTCACAATTATCGATTTTCTTCTGACAGAAGAGGCAGCTTTCGATATTGCCAATGAAGCAGCTGATTTGGCAGGAGAGAGAGACTTACCGACTGAAATGAATAAACGACACAAATTATTTATCGAACTTTTCCAGTATACTTATTTTATGGGGGAAAATCTTCATCTTTCGTTTTTACTCTCGATCACATCTACATCGACTAGTACGAATCCTCGTCATGAATTCCCTTCATTCTCCCTGGCACTGAAGTGTGTTCTCATTTTCTCATTCTTCCTCCCTCTCCCCCCTCCCCTCCCCCCCCTCCCCCTCCCCTCCCTCACTTCTCCATCCACCTTTCCCCTCATCAATCCCCTTCAGTCTTCTCATGGATCTTCGTAACTATCTTTCACTTTGTTTCTCTTTTCCTTCTTCTCCTAACTCCTAACTTCTCTCCTCTTTCTCTTCTCTATCGATAACTGTGAGACGCTCACCACCCTAAATCCATTCCCATTCTCACACATACACATAGTTGAATAATCCGAAAAAATGAGTGACTTTTGAACCGGGTAACTCAGATAAAGTAAATTGCTAAAAATTGCTAAGAAATAGACCTTTTCCTCAATATATTATATTGGCTAATATATTGGCTTCCTTCATACCAGATCTTACTGATCAAAGGATTTGCGAAAATATTTTCCGAGAGACGTTCACGATTGAGCGCCACGCGAGCTCCTAATATTTCGAAATATGAATAATTAGCTCACAGCTGTCCATCTCAGCGCATTCTTTGAGTGTCGAATTGGATACTTTAGATGGAATATTTGGATCTCCCTTGAGAAGTTCATAGTCAGAGGCTGATCTCAATGCTGAAGAGGGCTTATTATCCATTGAACCATCCATCCATGTCATGAATCTCACCACGAACATTCCTGATTACGGTAGCAGGTGGAGTGGATGGAGGAGTGTTCACATCCACTGCTCCATATCCTCCATTCTGCATGACGGAGGAAGTACGAGATCTACTCGATCTCCTTGATCTACTATCAGTCGGGGTTCCAACCACGGGCGATCCTTCTCCTGAGATTACGGTATATATTGATTGACACGACCCCGCACATTTGAGTGCCCTTTCCTTTGTGGATTTGCGAGTATCCTTGTTTCAGAGAGAGGGAAGAGAGAAGAAGAGAGAATGGGGAATTAAGAGAGAAAGAGAGACACTTCACCTACTGTGTGCGAAATGAATGTATGATGAAGGGACAGCTCGGATTTCCACCCCTGAGACCAAGACAATGTAGAATACATCCACAATTATGATATGAGACTCAATAGGAGAGAAGTGGGGTGGAGGGGGGGGGGTTAATGAACAGGACTACAGACATAGACTCATTCTAGATCTATACCTTCTCTATATCTCCTTCTGTCTACTCCCACGTTATCGGAAAGGGAAATTGAGAAATGATATACAAAAAGTTAGAGAGCTTCAAAAGAGAAAAGGAAAGGAATTGACGTCGATGCGAAAAATGTCACCAAAACATACGGTAGCCTCTTTCTGATCTCTCTTCTTTCCTTACTCTCTGATAGTTTAGAGAAAGGGGGACGGAGGGGGGGGGGGGGGGGAGGGAGGGGGTGGGGGCAGACCGTAAGACTTGCCTAATGGATGGCCAGTGAGAGGAATAGTGTGGTAGAGTGAAGGAAGGAGTCTCTCGGAGGGAAGAAGCAAGATTAGTCCATCTACGATATGTGAGAACAGAGGAAGATAGGAGGGAGAATGGAAGGCATTCTAAGCTCAGCCCGCTTAGAGGAGATAGCGTACACCCAACCAATTACTGACACAACCAGGCAACCACCAACATCCCTGTCCAAGTGTACTGTATTCTAGTGAGCACCAATCTCATCTACCGTACTCACAGTGCATATCTACAGTATGACATACAGTATGTATCCTCACCTTGGAATCTCAAAGGTTGTCGTGCCTTATTGGCATTCCATTTGAGCATCCCTGCCATGAGAGATGGATGGAGAGATCAGTGGAATAGAGACTGAATCTGATAGAAGAAAGGGGATAGGGGGAAGAAGAAGGAGGAAGATGTAGAGACTGAAGAGAAGGGACGAAGAGGAGATACACTCCCATACAAGGGAAACCACACTCACACCCGTCAAGAGGTGGGAAAATGGAAGGAGAAGGAGAAGTCACCCAGGGGAAAGGGGAATTCATTGAGAGATATGATAGATAGAGGTAATCACTTTATATATAGAAGAAATTAAATGGGTATAGTTATGGGATGATCTGTTGAGGATGGGGAAGGATTCTTCCCTTTATGTCTTAGATGAAAGGAGGAAGAGACGGATGGATGGAGAGAGATCGTCCATCAATGGGAAGGCCAACCAATCACAAAAGATGAACCATCAATGGAAGAAGGGAGAGAGGGAGGGAATAGACCTCAAATTGAGATGAGACATCACAATAATGATACACATTAATTATAACAGATAATTCCATAATTTTCCCTTGCCCTGTAGCCAACAAATTTATTATTCTGAGAAACAAAACGCTTAACCAAAATACAATGAAAATTAATATCGTAATTAATCTGAGGGTTTCATGTTTTATAGCTCGTACACTAAATTTTTACCAGCAACATTCTGAAAATAGAAAGACATTTTTTTTTTTATAGAGAATCAGTGATTCCAAAAAAGTCCGAAAATTTGAGAGATATAATGGAAATTTGATATGAGATCTCTGAAGATACAAATTCTATAACGTAATATTCCCGAGCTACCTCATCTAGAAAGAGATAATTCGAGAGAAAATACTAGACAATATATGCCAATTTGAAAGTACAGACAATGATCAAATGATTAGTGGATCTATCCGTGTAACGATACTTCCTGTTCTCTGCAATTATATCATTATCCAACTCATGACTCAATCTCACTCACCTTTTCATAATACTTCTCTCCTGTCTAGTGTACATCTTGTCTCTCATCTTTTCATTATGAACAGATTCAACCACTTCGTCAACGGCAGCTTTGTTCTAAATATAATGAGAGGTCCTTTGCCTAAGTCACTAAAAGCTCAACAGAGGCCAATCGAAATCGCTCAGAATTTTGCACCAGGGGTAACATTTGATCCTGAATTTGATCAGATCGAGCACAAAATTCTGGTCGGGTATGGGAAATTTGTGACCAATCCGACCCTTCCCGCACACGTTTATATCACAGAACAAGAATTTGACCAAATTGACGACGCGTCGTACCGGAGAAGGCTAGGATCGAAAACTTAAAACGCCAGTCGATTCAGAATCAAAAGTTACACCTATGGACAACTTTTGAGCGATTTAGTTTTTTTAAACCTGTGCCAGAAATTGTTCAGGTCTCAGGGGAACGATCTCATGAGCAATTACCGAAATAATGAACATTAGTGAGGAAAAAACACCTTATCATGCCGGATTCAACCAGGAATTGTCAAGGATGAACCCTAATCGAAGGCGTGATGGTGAATCCGTTTGCCATCACAAATGAACACCAAACATCAGCAGAACAAGATATTATCAATGGATATGATCCATAAATGACATGACGTATGACTGACCTGTAGAGTGGGAACCAGTTCCGATAGGATTCTCTCCCCAAGTAGGACATTGGCATGCTTATTCTTCTCGTGTCTAACGACGTGAGACTGAAATGGATTAGAGGGGTGAGACCTCCGTTTTTCGATCTGAGCCTTCTGAATCCCGGTACGGCACGACGTAAAAATGGCCAAAATCGATTTCTGCGATAAAAAAAATTCCGGGACGGACAAAATTGGCCGAAATCTCGCGTACCCGACCAGAATTTAATTCTCTACAAAATGAAACTTTGAGCGAGGCACTATCTTTTCTCATATTCGAGAAAAAGTAGATTTTTTGAAAGAAAGAGTGACGCCGGGAAATAAGTTAACACAAGAAAGAGCAAACTTTCCTGATCATTTTGGTATATAATGTTAAGGAATCGACCACACCCGAGATAGTTTTATATCGCTTTATGTGCCGCGAACTCGCGTTTTTCGGAGTTTTTCTAGTATAACTTGTTTTTTTTTGAGTTTTCATGATCTCTCATGGTGAAGTTCGTTTTCTACGTGCAAAAATACCCCAGAAACTCCTATTCTCACGTGATTCTGAGAATATTACTTTTTCGACCCGAAAATCGACATCGACGACGACGTCAGAGTTCGCGATACATAAAGCGATATAAAACTATCTCGGGTGTAGTCGATTCCTTAACATTATATACCAAAATGAGCAGGAAAGTTTGCTCTTTCTTGTGTTAACTTATTTCCCGGCGTCACTCTTTCTTTCAAAAATCGATTTTTTCTCGAAAACGAGAAAAGATAGTGCCTCGCTCAAAGTTTCATTTTGTAGAGAATTAAATTCGGGTACGCGAGATTTCGGCCAATTTTGTCCGTCCCGGAATTTTTTTTGTCGCAGAAATCGATTTTGACCATTTTTACGTCGTGCCGTCCCGGGATTCAGAAGGCTCAGATCGAAAAACGGAAACCGTCTGTCGATTCAGAATAAAAAAAGTTACCCTTAGGGCCAACTTTTGAGCATATCCGATTTTTTACCTGTTCCAGACCCCCGTTGAACTCTTGTTGATCCTACCGCAAACGGCCTCACATCAAGCATAGTCACATATATCATCCTACCATATCATACACTGAACACACTATCACATCAGAGACAAATGATCATAGAATAAGGTAGTAAGAGTGAATAAGCTTACCCTCTTCGAGAATAGTTGCCCACAGACTGAGCAACTGTGCTTCCGTTCTCCCGAGTGAGACTTCTCGTGCATTCTCAAAATTCATCTTATGTCAATGCTCTTTTCCCATTCTCTCTGTCTTCAAACATCTTTCTACCCCCCCCCCCCGACCCCCTCCCTCCCTCTCTCAGATGGACTGACCGACAAGCCGAAGAAGAAGTGAATGTCTTCCCGCACTCCCATTGACACGAATATGGTTTCTCTCCTGCAATCACCACAATTCAATTATGAGAAAAGAATTAATAACAGTCGTTGCTCTGTCGTTGAATAGCAACATGTGAGAGCACTCCAAATAATAAATTTCCAAAACTAATAATGCGGGCATGGCATGTACCAGTGTGTTTCCTTAAGTGTACATTAAGGGAGGACTTCTGTGTGAATGTCTTATTGCAGTGTTCACAACGGAATATTCTCTCCTCTGCGTGCATTCTATGATGGGCTGCGATACGGGAAGGATACTGCAATGGAATGGAGTCACTCACTTCCTCCTTCCTGTCTCCCCCTCCCCACACCCCCCCCCCCCTCCCTCAACCCATCGTCCATACCATACTCCTCACCTTAAGGACCTTTCCACAGATATTGCACTCTTCTGCAGTGATTGTCTTCTTCCCCATGTCAGATTGGCCTTCCGCTACCTCAAAATAAGAAATATGAATATGTAAATGAACAACAATTTATTGGCTGATGAAAGAAAAGTGACCTTCCCCACAATGTAATCCAAGTGCCGATTCTTCATCATTCTCATATGTTCATCCGATTGACCACCCATTTGTTTATGCTGAAATTATACATTTTTCCACATTTTGCCTTTTACCATCACGACTTAAGCGGGGGAAAATCAATAAATTCTATAAAAAAAATCTATCGTGTTTATATTTAGTATCTTTTGCAATTTCGTTGATATCTAGCATACAGATAGGAATATACCATCGATGAATATAGTACCGAATTAGAACTAACGAAATTATAGAAGAAGTTTCCTTGCTCATCCACGTATTCTTCCTCTTCCAGTTCATCAATGACTTCATCCCCCTCTGCGTACTCTAACTCTTCTTGGTCATACAAATATCCTTCTGAAAAATACATGGGCAATATTGCCGGCAATTGTGCAATGTATCGGTATAAATCAGTGATAGAAGACAGTTTCATTGTCAAATATATATCATCATCAATATGATTCTCAATTCAAGCATACGATCACAAAGAATTAACAGAAAATAAGTGAAATAATCGATAATAAAGATTGGAACGTACGTTGATGATGATCTCCATCGTCATGCTGACCATCCATCACTGATTCCATAATTCCCATATCATCCACTCCCTCATCTCCCACTCCCATATCCATCTACAATCAACCATATACTAAAATTCACACAATTTTAAACAGAACACTGCTGTATAGACCAAATTTAAGTTTGACCTCTTCGACTTCGACTTCAGTTATGGCTTCTATGCTTCCCTGCATCTCATCTTGATGGTGCTGAAATGATAGTATTAAAAACCAATTTGAACCCAACCACAATTTTGGAAAATAGTTTACCTGTTCTCTTCCCATTGCATCCATATAGATAATTTCCGAGCCATTGTTAATCTGTAGTAGAAACTCATCTCATCAAAGTTTGCTTGAAAAAATAAACGAGACTTCTTTTCTTAAGGGGAGAATCAAACAACCGAGAAAAAAGTAACCCGCTTGAGATTGGCCTGTTCATTCCATCGTTTATTAACTTCCAATTCGTTATCCTGTCTATTTCCTCTCCTGCCCACATTGTGCTCAGATGGATCCTCCATGTGAAACTGTTGTTGGGCAGTCTATAAATAAAACGAGTCTGTATAGCTTATTTGATAAAAAGAACGATTGAAACCTACTGGTTGCAACGCCTGCATACCTCCCATTCCATCCTGGTCTGGATCATCCTCGTATAGCAACTATAATTGTATCGTAAGTTAGAGAGAAAAGACTAATCATATCTACCTCATCAGCAGAGTCATGACAGTACAATTGAAGACATATCGATTGAGATATATACGTACGCAGTTTAGTCTCCAGATCAATTTTCCGCTTGAACTCAACTTGCTGAAATAGAGATAAATCACAAGAACCTTAAAATTCTAACCTTTTTGGGATGTTTGTCGTAGAAATGTTCAGTTAGCGCATTCTCATTTAATGCCGGCCAACTGCAGAGAGCACAATAGAACGGGAACCCATCAAGGTGACGTCTCCAAATATGTGATTCCAACTGCTCAAGGGTAGCTGAAAGAAAACGACAATCAACAATTCAGGAGAGAAATTACTTACGATAATCTAGAGTGCACTCAACGCACTTGAATGTGAGCGGATAATCCATGGGCTAGGCCTGATACGATTATCAGTTACAATCTTATACAAATAAACTCGGCCATAGAGAAACAAATGAAAGAAAACAACAAACTTTGAAAACCGGGAAATAAATTAAAACCGCAGAAAAGGTAATACTGTAGCCGACACACGTATTACTTTATCAAAATATGATGTTTATTGATCTACCGATAAAGTTGCAAATTTCAACAGCTTAATACTGATTCAACGACATTTGTGTATTGAACAATAGCGGACACCGATATTTTTCTTTATCGAGACGGTGAGTTTGAGTGAGATGGTTAGTCTATTTTTTCTTCTGATCGGTCTTCCCTTTTCCGAATCTCCAGTTATCGAAATTCGTTACTGCGGGATCAACATAGTTCTGAAAATGAATATTTATCACTAAATTGAAGCAGAGTGCGCCATCACTTATCCATCCATCTACCGTAATCGACTCACAGTGTACAGTATCTCTGCTCCTTCAGTCTGAGGCATGAATAGATACATAAGGAAGAGAACTTTGAATAAGAAGTAGATGGGAAAGGTGCGCATTATTGCCTCTGCAAAGAAGTCAATCTGTAATGAGGAGGGTCAACAATGGACATCTACTGTAATCCAACCAAAGAGAAGAATCCGAAGACTGTCCAATAAATGAGCCATTTCGTGTCATCTGTCTTTTCGTCGCTCCGAATAGCCTGTATAACAATATATAATCGATTGAGTTGACTTGTGACCTACCTTGACTGAGATATAGGATGGATAAACGACCCCGATTAGATTGCCAACTGTGTGGGCTAGATCTCCGAAGATGAGATAGAGACTGATGATAGCAACAGAGAAGAAGAAGAGCTGAAATAATGGTTGAAGAGAGAGGATGGAGAGATCAAAGATCACCTGTTCCCTCTTCATCCCCGTCTTCTTCTCTGTGTCAGAGAGGAAGTTATCGATGGATGGACCATGAGAATCATATAGGAATGCAGTGAGGGATTGCTGAATGGAACTAGTGAGAGATGGATATGAGGAGTGAGTCACCTGTACAGTGGGAGTACTGAACTTGCCCGGTTTGAATGAGGGATCCGTTGTGGATGCCACAATTGGAGCAGCCATAGAGAGGAGGAACCACTCAGGAGGAAAGTGACACAAGGGAATGAAGGGACGAGGACCAAGTGACAACATTCTACAGAGAGTACAACCATAATCTCATTTAAAATATAATATTTTCACATAAATAATATACGCAAATCGAAATTGATGTTAAATGAAAAGTAGTTTATTTATTCTTCAATAATTCGATAACTACACCGTAACGCGGGGAGATTGCACTCGATACCGTAATCTAGACAATACGAACTACTACATGTGTGGATGGGGGGAGGGGGGGGGTACAGTAGTTCAACAGATCTACATTGATTCGCTCCAATATGGACACCGTACCAACTCCGTACTTGTGATCTTTAATGACTACCGTCAATGATTCCATTCAATTATTCAAATAAAAAACTACTCTATAAACACTTACTTATGTTAACAGCTCAAAAAGCTTTTTTTTTCTATAATTTGTTAGAAAACTTCTATAAATTCGGATTAAATCAACAATACAAAAGACAGCGAGTATTCACAACCACTTAGATTGTGGCTAAATTAAATAAATTTTTAACAGTGCTAGAGTACAAAGAATTTTTAGTCGTTCACTTTTGACCGTAGACTCGAACTGCTGAGTCACACATCTGCACGATGAATCTGATAGAATGTCCATCAGTTGTCGATCATCTATCTACTACAGTACCTGTCAATGAATGTGACCGAGCGAGGGGCGAAAGAAGATCCTTCCAGGAATCCGAGGTGTCCTCCGTGCTTCGTTGTAATGAAGGCCACGTCTTCTTTGCGAGAGGCCAATTCCTGATAGAGGAATACGGTAGGATAAAGATACGGTAGACAAATACCTTGACTGGCTCCCACAATGAACGGGGGATGATGGGATCATCCTGTGCGTTCAAGAATATCATTGGCACCTATCGATAAAACAAGAATAATTAGAGAGGAGAGTTCGTATTGTGACCAGCCACACCTTGAGTTGGTCAAGAAGAGGGAGACAACTGCACCACTCATAGAAATTCTCGAGTGAATTGAATCCATTCACTCGTCTGAAACCAATCATTTACCAATTGGATGGTGATTGTGATATCACTGATAGGGATAAGTGAATGATTCAATTCTCACCGATTGTACAATTCATCCAAAGCCACGATAGAAGTCGACGACCACAGACGCTGCAATCGAGATGTTCTTCTTTGATCCAATTGGACTCGACCGACTAGTAATATTAGTGTGACTACAGTATCCCTACAGTATACCTGTTCATCAATGAGTCCATTCTCGACATGGGGTCTCACCGCCTGCTCATAATTCCTTCTCAGTAGTCTCTTCATATTCTCAGTGATCACGTAGTTGTATGCACGACTCAATGGAACGAATTATGTCTCAACAACATTCTCTTTTTTCCACTCTATCAGAATAAATGGAGGAGTAAATATATCAAAATTTTTTTGATTGGTGAGTCTTCTGCTAGACGATCAATGGTCTCTCCTCTTTTTCTTCTCCTTACCAACTCACCGACTATTCTCCCAATCGTGATAGAGATGGACTGAGTTGGTGGCAGAATATCCCTGACACACCGAGAGACCAAACATAATACGGCATCTCAAAGGAAAGGCACATCTACAAGAATGAATACTATAATGATCTCACCTCAATTTCTCGTCAGACTCAATAAGGAACTTGGTTGTGATATTGGCTCCCATTGAGAATCCAATCGATATGAATTTGGTATCGGGAAGGGAAGCAGCTAGATGAGAGAACATCGAATGGAGATCACTCGTTCCTCCTGACAAAGGTCAAAGATCATCTTTTCATTCCTACTCATTCTTCATTCTTTGTTATCCTCGTGCATCAACACCAATCACCATGTGATTCTATATGTGAGTTCCGTATCAAACAATTCTGATCACACTTCCCTTTCTCTTACCAATAAAAAGAGAGAGAGGAGGGGGGGGGAGAGAACTCAGACAGTCGCACCTATCCAAAACATAACCCCTTCGATCATTGATTCCCCTCCTACAGTACTCTTTACCAGGGCTGGAAACACAAAAAAACACAAATACTTGTTCACGAAAACATGTTTCGTTGAAGCCCCATTGTTTTGCATCTATATTGGGCCACTACCCAACCTCTTTCTACTGGCACAGAATTGGAAAGATCCTTCACTTCAAACAAATCTTACAATTGATTTTGTGTTTAAAAAAATTGTGTTTTTGTGTAAACACAAAATCGATCAAAACTAGTGGTTAGAACGATCTCCACTCCTAACTCTTATTACAGTGACATGGTACGGGCTAGCTATTCCATCGAAGCTATTAACATCAAGGGGTTTCCTGGGACAATTTTTGTGTAGAGCACATTTTGCGTATTTTGTGTCCCAGCCCTGCTCTTTACCGTATGAGAAGATTCGAGGGGAAGTGAGAGGGATTCCATCCAGTGCTCCTAGATGATTCAGTACAGCACATCTGTATCCAGCCTCCTGTAATTGTTAATTCATTCTCACTGATCTGACACACTCATCTGCCCTCACTCAATGATCGCAACAATCTCTTTCTTCTCCCCAATATATCCGCTCCCTTGATTGTCAGATTGAATTACTCCATTCCCATCCTAATCAATCTCTAATCGATCACATCAGCTATATCCTCTACTCCTATTCTAATCTTCTTCCTCATTTAATTCCCGTATTGGAATGAACGTTATCGTCTTCCCTCCCTCCTCTCTTCAGATCACGCCATTCACCCTCCCCCCTCCCTATCCTCTCCTCCTTCATATCATACCATATGCACTTGCATGCGTTCAATCATTCTCCTCTCTCTCTCTCTCTCTCTCTCTCTCTTACTCTTACTAGTAACTCCCTCTTTAATGGTTCACAAATCATCACATTGGTTTCCATGCAAAAAGCGGTCATTGTGCACAAGAATTGTCATTAATCTCTCGATCGCAGTAAAACCATCCTCTCTCTCTCTCTCTCTCTCTCTCTACAAATTCACTGAAAATGCCGTCAATTCTCGATAAGTTATCAGTGATCCCTTCCACTGTTTGACTGTCACTGGCCACCACAAATCTAGACAGAGGGACCTCTCTCTCTCTCCCTCTCCCCCCCCCCTCTCTCTCCTTCTCTCATGGTAAAGGGGTCGTAGAGACGAGACAGATTATATGATTACAGTATACCCAACAGAGAACAACCAGATATCATCAAACAAACAACACATCCATTTTTGCAAGCCCACAACAATATGTTGATGAATCTGCAAATAATAATTATTTGTTTTAGTTGTCACCTGTGCATAATGGACACACGTACGGATGTAGTTTGACTCGGATGAATTGGCGATTCCCGGAGTGAGACAAAGAGTGAGATCCAGTCCAGACGGATGCTTAACCATAGACAATCATTAGGTGAATCATATTTCCACCCATATCTCAGCCATCTCAACTCAATATCTTTAACCTACCTTAGCCAGTGGTTCGAATACATCGAATGTGAGCGATGCCCCATCAGATTGTCTTAGCTGTAATATCCATTCCATTTCTCATTCTCCATGGGATATAGAATGATCAACTGACCACTACTCTCCTATCAGCCGTTCTCTTCAGAGTAGCATGACCCAATAGTCCATAAGCAGCAGTCTGTAGATGCCCTGATCGACCCCATAACCAGGGAGGACTGTATCTGAAACCAACTCATTCATTCACAACAATACGCTACATAAGCTATTTCATCTTCAACGACTATAGTTAGGAAGCTAGTTTGTTTTGAAGAAGGATAGTAAAGTGATCCCCTTCGTTCGTCCAAGTGAATGCTTCCAGGTAGTCTCGTCTTGTCTCTTTTATCTTTATCGCTCGCTCTCTCAATCAAGACAAGTCGTTCTGACGTTCATTCAGTCTTCACCAACTCACTCAGAGATCCACTACAATCAAATATCAAAAAGTACTCATGTTGCGCAGCATTATTATGTTTAAAAAAATCATATAATGGTCTGTCAAAGAGAATGGATAAACTAACAATTCCTCTCTGACATTTTACTCTCGATTCTTGCAAACGAGAGAAATACTCCGATTCTCTGTGGATAACAGACGAGAAAGAGAGGAATGGAAGTAGAGTTCGAATACAGACGAACCCTCTCATCAATCTATACAATAAATTGAATGGAGTAAGTGTTATGTCGCTTTCGAGTATACTTTTTCCATTATCACACACAGAGTGGTTGTATTTCCTAGGAGATGGGACAACAGGAGTGAAAGGAGGGAAGGGGGGGGGGGGGGGGAGGGGAGGCCCCGTGTTATTCACATGAACACCATTTCGATTCTCACTCCTTTCCGTCCGGAAAGAACAACCACTCTTCCGTCCTTCTTTCACAACAGCCCTTCTCAGAGGAGAAATAGAAACAGATGGGAAGCAAAACACTTTCTCGTGCCTCTTGTTGATATCTCTCTGCACTTTGACCTACTCCTGTGATCTACCTGACTACTCAACCATCCCTCGTCTGCTTGAGTTCTTGAGTGATGGATTGGATGAATGATGAGGGTATTTCTCTCTCTCTCTCTCTCTCTCTCTCTCTCTCTCTCTCTCTTTCCCTTGGTATAAGAATACTCTTCCTCTCTTGCAGCCAAGTGTCCATGATCACTGACCAGAGTGAAGACGAGGCAGCTGCACCCTTCGCCCTCCCCCTCCCCCTCCCCCCCTTCTTTTCATCAGATCAAACCCCATCTCTGCCTTCCCCGCCAAAGATAACTTAACCGCTTACATTTGCAAAAACCGAAATAGCAGTGTTACGACAACTTTTCGGAGACTTACCAAAGAGATTATATTGAGAGAAGCCAGAGAACATAAGAGTTCAGAGAGAACTCTTGATGAAATCGCACAAATAGTTACAAGAGTGAAAGTAAACGACAGATCAATGAAGAGGATAAAGTAGAAAAAGGACATGACTATATCTTGATGAGTGTAATGATCATAGATGGAATCAGACTCACACTTCCTTCAGAATCGGCATATCATTGAGCACTCTTCTCATTCTTTCGCCATCTTTGACAGCAGTTGTGACCTGAAGACTCGTCTTGAATAATGCAAGTTCTATTCTCCGATGGAAAGTGAACCCTTTCAAAACATTAATTAAAATTGTAGATGAAGTATGTACTATAAAACCTTTTGAAATATACCTGTGCTTTTTCGGTGGAACTTGCCAGTTTGAGAAAGCGAACTATGGCGAGAAAGACAAGAAATGCCAGAAGAAAGGAGGGAGAAATATCAACAAGCGCATAGAGAGATGATAGACCACCTGGAATATACAGATAGTAGAGGGCTGAAGAAAAAAAAACCTTCTACTGAAAGATCTACTGTAGGAAGAGGTGGAAGGGCTAGATAGGGAAGAGACATCGATGCAAATCCGATGATTGTATCGAGTAGATCCTCACCCTGAGCAATATTGATTGATCGGAATCTTACTAAGATTGTTTATCGACGCATACCATGGTGGCCATTGCAGACAAGCGGACGCTAAGTGTTAAAGTGAAAACTATCAAAATGGAACGGAGATTGCAGAGGGCGGAGCTAAGAGAATACATGGAGGTGAAAAACGAACTGATTAGGATTTGATAAGAGAGGGAGAGATCAGACTCCGAGGTAAAACTCGATGGAAGATGTAGTACTATTTAGTAGTAAGCAGTGAGTGAGTGAGAGAGACAGAAAAAGAGTGGAACAGCTGGCAGGAAGAGGAACATGATGAGAGAGGGAAGATAAGGAGAGAGGGAATTAAAGAGAGAATGAGGAGGGAGAAAGAAGGAAGAAGGGGGTAAAGAGTGCGATCGGTTCTATTGAGTATGGAAGTGACTCACGAATGATAGCAAAAGAGGACGAGCTCGAGCTAGAGGGAGGGACGTGAAAGGAAAACAGCCCGAGGAAACACAGTAGAAATGCACAACGAGATACACCACCAAAGATTAGACTATGCTCAGAGTCAAGTTCAAACGCCACAGATAGGTTAACCAACACAAAAAGAATGGTGGATGAAAATAGAAATTACGTCATAGAAAGCACACCCTAGGATTCCTAGGCCAGGAATAGGAACAAGGAAAAACAATCCGCGCTGGCAAATCGGTGGATGAATATACTTACAGTACATATCTGCATCAGTACTTATCTGCATCGATCGAGATTGTTTTATTTATTTTAATCTTTTCCACCACTTATTTAACAAGTATTAATCTTCAAATTCAAAATTAAATCCAGTAATTTGCAATTGTATAATGCACTTTGAATTTGTCTTCGGGTCTTATTGATTCGTTTATGGATTTTTCACGTATTCTCCTTCTCCTTCTCGTTCTCCTGCCACTTCATAACTTCTCATCCGTCTGGTTCGGTCCTTTCCATTGGAGTCTGGAATGGCCACTCCACCCACTCCTACCTCACTGTGAGTCTATCGTAACCCGAATGGAGATAGGAATGAAGATCATTTAAGGGAGAGAGGAAGAACAAGCAGAAGAATCAATCGATAATGGGAGGAGGTATCGTTGCGCTCGAGATTGCCTACGATGTATGTACACGTTCAGTGGCCGATAAGCTCGGATTCTCTACTAAGAAGAAAGGTTCTAACAAGAAAGATCGATCGATTATGGGAGAGGTGAAGAAACAATCAAGGTGAATGGAGAAGAAGAATTTTTATAAGAGTGATGAAATATCAGGAAAAGAAGCACGGGAAAAATCAAAATGAAGAGGGAAAGTCTTCAAGGTAAAATATGTATTTACACTGATGTGCTTACGGTATCGTATTCAGAAAGATGAAATCGAAGGAGAAGAAGGGTGGAGGTGAAAGATCGATAATGACAATGATGAAGAAGGAATCAGAAGGAGAGACACAGCAGACACAGTTACAATCTCAGACTAACACTAACACACAAACGGAGAATAATGAGGAAGGAAGAAGAAACTGAGAACAATAACAAAGCTGGAACCATCTTCAAACGTACGAATAGTCCGATGAGAATAGTAATGATGTCACTCCAATGCAGCCAATTCTCAACGTCCTCTTCTGAAAACTCACGAACCCGAATTTCCGAATGAAAAACAATTGGAAAAATTCACGGAATTCGAGGTTTGACTCATTGAGTCATTATCAATCTGATTATCTAATTTGAGTCAGTGAAAACATTGGGAGTTCAAGGTCTACTGGACGAATTCGCTGTTATCAAAGGGTGATCTACTCTAGATGGATTACGGTAGATCGTTCGACTATTCAGATACAACATCGAACCATTCGTCACCAATGCACACAATGCTCATCAACCGAAGAACCGATATAAAGGTGATCTTTGATCTTTGATCTTTTACAAGTGATCTTTCAGATATCTACTGTTTGGACGAATCTCGAGTGGTTCTTAGTCAAAAAGAGAACATGAGAGACTACATTCATTCCAATTTCGTCAAAGGACCTCCATTCATCAATGATTTCATCTGTACTCAAGTAATCAATATTGAAGATCAACCAATAATTCGACAATCTCAGGGACCTCTCTCAGAAACGATAACCGATTTCTGGAGAATGGCATGGCAGGTCAGATATCACTCAATACTTCCAATTATCGATTGATTTGAGGAGAATGCTGGATACATAGTAATGCTATGTGAACTAGTGGAATTGGGAAAGAAAAAGTGAGAGAGATATATTCCATCTGGAGTTGGAGACGTCGAATACTATGGAGGTACTGTAGTATATCGTATTCATCCAATCGATTGATTCAGATATCAAACTGACTCTGGTTGTATCGAAGTGTGAGGATCAGTTCCTTTACTCTGAACTATTGGTGGAGAAATTGGGAAGGACTGAACAGAAGATTCGGAAGATGTACCATTGGCAGTGGAGAGATTGGTGACAATAATTGATTCTACCTTAATCTACAGTAATATATACAGGCCTGACAGAGGAGTTCCCAATTCTGCGGCTCCTATGCTTCGAGTTCTAAGAGAAGTGAGAGGGAGTCGATACAGAACAGTCGTTCACTGTTCTGCTGGAGTGGGTACTGTAATCCACTTACAGTATCTTGGAACCACAGTAATCTGCTTTAGGTCGAACTGGGACTCTGGTCGCTGTTGAATACATTTTACAGACGATCATGGCAGAGAAGAGTGTGGATCTCAAGGAGATGATCAAGGATCTGAGAAGTACGGTATCTCTCAGTCAATCGATAACTGATTCGTACTGTAGATCAACGGGCTCACGTCATTCAAACACCAGTACAGTACGCCTATGTGGCCAAGGCTGTACTTCGAATGTTCTGTATCGTGACCAAGAACACTCCGTTGTCCATTCAGGTACGGTATCGATCAAGTGGTGATAAATCGATATTCTCGAACGATCTCAATGCAATCACGAGTGCTCCACCTCCTCCCAAACCAGCATAATTGATCGATAGATCATTCGATACGCGAGAACGTTAATCGAAATTGAATCAGTGCTACTTGTCAATTACTTGCATGTCGGATAAATCAGTGATGATGAATTTTTTGAGTTACAATAACACACGGCATTTCAAAGGGGCATTGTGTGGTTTCATATCCGAAACCTCGTCGTGGCGGGAATTACGATTTTTTTTAATTCCCGCACTTTTCTGGCGCGCAGTAAAATACCGTATATACAGCTTGATTTTCAGGCAAATCCAGAGACCGACCAAAAATGAAAATTCCCTCCAAAAACAATTACTGTCATTTTCGATCGATTTTCAGGCGGGTCGGCTTTGTGTGGGCTCGAAATTATTTATTGTATAATACAATAATACAATAAATAATATGATTTGTTTGTTATTATAATGTATATAATATTTTTTGTTATTATAATATATGTTATTATAGTATAATATATTATTATAATAATATAATAACAAAAACATTAAGTTCAGAAATCTGACACAACACAAAGCAGCGGCGGGAATCGGAATTTTTTAAAAATTTAATCAGCTTTTAAATTTCTTACTATTATCGATCGTTTCTGTACTGTTTGATAGTCTTGTGTCTTTCCATTTATAGTTTGACATGGACGAAAATATCGTCCGAATATTACGCGAGAAAGAAGATCAGGTTCAACAGCTGACACTGGTGGGTTTTTTTGCAACTTGATTTGCCCTGTTTGGTTATAGTTTTCTACAAATCGTCCAGACCCTTTGTTTAATCACTAACATTATTTTGTCAGAATCTTCGACGATGCGAGTCGAAAAACGCGATGCTGGAAGAAGTTGCACAGGAAGCCGAAGATGATTCCAAAAGAGTTCGAGTATGTTTACTCTCTTTTATTTTGCTGCCTATTTTTTTAAAAAGTATGAACGCTGATTTCATTACAGGAAGAACTGGCGGAGTACAAAGAGAAAGTGGGACTAAGGTCAGAAGGTTCGATGCGAGAACTCAGAGATTCCATTACTCGATTGGAAGGAGATGTCAGTGCACTTATCTTCATATCATGTTTTTTTTAAAAATAATTTGTTTTCAGTTGGCAGATACACAATCTGCTAAAGATTTGCTTCAAAACAACGTGAACCGACTTGAGAAACTTCTTGAGGAAGAACGACAATCTAGACAGGTCATTTGCACTATTCGCCCCCACTCGTTATATTTTAATGTGTGCAGATCGAGGAATCTTTCCATCCTGATACGTCTATATGTAATTCTCATGAGGAAGAAATCGTGAGTGGAAGGTCTCTTACGTGAGTAGACATCTCATTTTAGAAATCGCTTCGTGAAGAAATCGAGGAAGCAGTGCAGTGGAGATTAACAGTGGACCAAAAGGTTTCCATTTGAATGCTCAATATTTGCAAATACCATCATATCAATGTCTCTGGAAGGTTTTTAATGAGTTATAAAGTGGATTGAAATGAAATGAGTTGAGCTACAGATGAAGATGGTGGAGCGAGAATTGATGGAATCGAATGAGAGAGCGGATGATGCCATGCAAGAGGGGAACATGATCAGAAAGAGTCTAGAGGAAGCAAGAGATCAACTCAGGTGAATCGATCCTCTTTTCAAATATAATATCCGCCGTTGTTGGGGCTCTGGGTACCATGTTCTACTTCTGGAAATGGATAATACTCACCACATCGCCGTTTCAGGAATCTTGAGTGTGAACTGAACGACGTCAAGCACAATACTCACTTCGCGAGCAAGGGAAATTCCATGTTTTCTGAGGTAGGCAATTAATCCTTATTTACATTGATTTATTTGTCCCTTTCAGTTCGTCGATGAGCGGAAGAAATTAGAGAAGGAATTGAAGCAGTTGTATGAAGAGAATCTATCTCTCAGGTTAAAATTTAAAAGTTTTTTCATCGTAATGTGGATGATATAATTGCAGACAAGAAAATAGGACACTTCTCTCCGAGATTGAAGAGCTCAGTCTGCAGAAAGGATTGGGAATCTCCCAACCGGTATGGATCATGAACTAGGAAGGAAGGGGGGGGGGAGTGGAGATGTGTATTTTGATATTGCAGACTCGATTGCCGTGTTTGTGCAATGATCTCCAAGAAGAATTGACACGAGTGAAAATGGAGAGAGATAGAGCGCTACAAGCGTATGTTGAGAGTTATAAGTTGGACTAGTGAAGACATAGATAATAATGTGCAGATCTCGTTCTTCAATGATAACATCGACGGACGAATTGAGAAAGAAGGGAATTCTTGAGGCATATCAGAGGAAGAGAATGACTGAATTGAGGTAAGTGATCGAGACCACTATATATAATAAATATGTCTAATGTCCTTTCAGAGATGAAGCAAAGCGACATTACGTGGAGAATGATAGACTAAGAAGAGCCAATGAGAGTCTCAAGGTATTATTCATTCCGGTATATTTCATTTATAAACATGGATAATTGATTGAGATGGAGACAATGAGTGCGAATGTGGACAAGAATACGTGGAAAGAGAAGTTCGAAGCTCAATGGAGGGAAGTGGATAGACTCAAGGATCTACTCAATGCTCTCAGAAGAAAACATTGTATGCTGATACCTCTTTTGAATTTGATCACTCAATTCTGCACGAGTGAGGAGAGAGTGGTCGTTCCCTCTGGGATAGCCTTCCTCTGCTGTATCGTGCACCGCCGAAATGAGTCATTTATCTAGGTTTGGAGTCTGTTCCGCCTTCTCTCGCTTTTGATTAATCTCCCATTTGAGCATCGCTCTCTCGTCCCTCCAATACAGTCGTCACCAATGAGGAGATCATGAGAATGTGTGCTAAGCCAAGCGAGGTTCCTCAGGACTCCTGCTGCAAGAGGCAAGCATTTATATTACATACACATCTTGTATATGTAGGAATATTTTCATTTATAAACCAAGCGGTATCAAAATTATATATTATATTGAGGTCGTCCATCAGTTTTCTCTTCTGCCTCTGCCTTGTTGACATCATCGAGTGTGAAGAAGCAAATCTTGGCCCCCATGACTCCCGCCACGGGTATGACTCATTCCTTATTGAATTGCACGGAAGGTGATATTATAATTTGGAGAAGTAGACAGAAGGACATAAATAGACTAGTCTATCCTGCAGGTACTCTCAAACGACCACTACAGGAAATGAATGCAGAGAAGAGACTGGAAGAAATGAATGTGAGTTTATTGAGTGAGTGATAGAGTGCTCCCATCTCCCTCCATACAGGCAATGGAGAACAGTGCACGAGCACTCGAGCTATCTATCAATTCATCTGTCAGAAAAGAGAGACCACCCAAGAAACTAAGGACCAAGTTCGTCACCAATGTCAGTTGCTACAGTAGTTTTATCAATGTATTAATTATGTATTTAGTATAGCTATTTTGTTGAAAGAAAAATGTATTATTCCCATTGCAGATGGTGAAATCAGAAGTACAAGCTGTGATGAAATTAGATGGATTGAGTGGAATGAAGAAGGAAGAGAAGGAGAGTACGATAGAGAGGAAATTGAGAGATGTGACACCCCCTGATGAAAACGAAGAGGTACGATAAAGATCCCCATTTTAATCAATTGAGAAGGATATTTCAGAAATCAAATAGCAGCGAAGATAAGACAATTGAAGCAGTGAAAGAGGAGGATATGATGGATGATAAGGAAGAGAAAGAAGAGAGAATAGATTGCGGAATGGAGAATCATGACCCCTCATTCATCATGTCTAAAGAAAGAATGCCTGCCGATTCGAATCTCGAAGCAACAGTACTCGAGGAATCTATAATGAACAATTGAGTAGTGTGTATCACAATCATTCCATATTCCATTGGTCTAGATGATATGGCAGTGCTACTGCATACGACACTTTGTCTGTCCAAACAATACTTTTTCCCTTTGTGACCTAACTAATTTCCTCTAGAAAGCTTCTAACCCCCCCCCCCCCCCCATTCTTTTAAACCACTATTTGTGAATATCCTTCCTTCTCTCCATAGAGTATGTTGTACTATTGTACTATGCTTTCTTCTTTTCTTACTCGAATTAATACCGTTCAAGGGATAAATTGTTTTCTTCTGGATTTTATCGTCGTATCGTGATACTAAGAACGCGTTGGGATCGCTCTGATACATGGTTCATTGTTAGATCATTAGATTGATAATAATGGACTTGAGATGTTCGACGAGGATTATGATTCGGAAGTGCCAGTGTCTGCGTACGAAGGAAGAGACGGAAGATCTCCCGCTCAGTCGATGATGGATGAATACTATGAGGAGTCAGAGAGTGTGATAGATGGAGGAAGGAATCAAGTGTCTCCTCCTCAATCTGTCATCGAAGAGGAGGAGGAAATCCCTCATAGAGTCTATGATGATAGAAGACAGAGACACATGAGGTAAGAAATCACTACCACTTCTTATTAATAACTAATTGTTAACAGCGATCTGTCGGTTGTACCAGAGGAGAGAACGATGGATAATGAAGAAGAAGCTCATCAACCAGTAGAACTTGATTCCACCAATTTCGTCCCTGGAGGTATTCTAGTAGTGTTGCAAATTCGCAATTCGAACAATAGAACTGAGAATGAATGGAATTGTTATTTTTTTGTGAATTATTCTTGATTTGACTGGTTGCTTAAGTGAAGATACTGTTACAGCACAAGCACTTGGTATGTTGGAAAGTGATGAAAAGGATAGTAAGAAGAAAAACATCTTCATACAAGACGATCCCAGGTAACTTAATATTACTAATAAGGTTCAAAATGATATCAGAGCCATGGTTTAAGATTCAACAACTCTTTCAATCCCAAAGAGCACAGCTGGGAGCCTTCCCCACACAATTCGAGGGTCGAAGAAAGAGAAAATAAGGTGAGTGAGGATGAAGTGATGATATGATAATGATAGTATTACAGCCGAATGGTTCCATCAGAAGAGATGGTCAATCGATACTTGCCTCAATGGAAATAGAGACCTCGAAAGTGAGACCATTGCATAGGATATAAGTGCCAACGAGATCATCTCAGAACAATCGATCGGCTACCACCAAGTCTGTCAAGTTCTCCGATAGAAAGTGAGCCTATTCTGTGTATTATGATGTTATTTGCAACATTTATTCCAGTCAGTATTTATCGGGAGGGGTCAATAGTGGCTAGTCATTATCTAATAGGGGTTAGTAGGGTGTCGAGGAGGGAAGGGAGTCACACACAGAGAGGGAAGGCAAGGGAGGCTACGGTAGGTCGAGGGAGGGGCGAGCATGTTACTCCTGCTTGGCTCCACCGTACTGCTTGGTGAACCACGCGTCGAACTTGGTCACGGCGGGATCGACGTACTTCTGAAATAGAGTACGGTAAGGGCGAGAGAGGAGAGGGGAGAGGGGGATGGGGGCACTGACAGTGTACAAGTAGTCTGCTCCATTGGTCTGGGGGAGATATAGATACATTAGGAAGACGGCCTTGGCGAGGTAGAAGAAGGGGAAGATTCGCATGATTGAGTCAGCGAAGAAATCAATGACACACAGGAATCCAAACACCGTCCAGTACGTCAAGCCATTTGGTGTCGTCGTCTTTAGAGGGAGCTCGGATAGCCTGAATAAGGGAAGGGATTATTGTAGGAAGGGGAGGGGGGAGGGATACCTTGACGGAAACGTAGGAGGGATATCCGAAGCCGATCAGATTGCACAGGAGCTGTGCAATGCTTCCAAAGATAAGCAGAAGAGCGACAGCTCCTCCGACGGCATATCCGATCTGAGACGGAGTACGGTAGGGGATACCGTAGACTGAGGGGGGAGGGGAGGAGGAGGGGGAGGGTACCTGCTCTCGCTTGAGTTTGGTGTTAGTCTCGACAGCGGAGATGATGGCATCGGCCTGAGGTCCATGAGGAGCGTAGAGGAATCGGACGAAGTCGTTGGCAGACTTGGTTCCATCGATAGGTCCGGCTCCAGCGACTGATCCAGCTGCTGCGGCTGTGTTAACCTTCTGGGAACGCTCGCTCACGGGCTGGGTAGGCTTGGTCCTGAAGGGAACCAAGGGGTGAGGATACGGTAGAAGGGAGGGGGATGGGATACTCACTGAACAGATGTCATTTGTGATGTAGGGAAGAGATAGGGGGGGGGGGATGGAATCACCGGTGAAGGGAAGTGTGTATAGAATGAAGAGGAGGAGGAGTTTATATAGGGGAAGGAGGGATCGAATTGACACGCAAATTGAGTGAGAGACAAGAAGATTGAGAGATCAGATGAGAACAATGGATGGAGATTATGGAGAGGAGAGAGGGAGTCATTGAGGCAAATGATGGAATGAGGGGAAATGAGAAGACGTGGATTGGAAGGGGAAGGGGAAGAAGGTAGTGGGTCAAAGATATTATTACCTATGAGTGGCATACTCTGCTACATGTACATTAATGATAATGTTGTTCTATTAATGGATCTTGATTTCAGTCAGACACGTACTCTTCCTTCTCTTCCTTCTCTTCCTTCTCTTCCTTCTTCTGATTCATCCACTTCAACTCTGGCTCCATCGGATGAACGACTCCGACCAGATCAGTCTCCCACTAGGAATAGCCAGTTAGTCACACTTGATATATTGAGAGTTAGCTTATCCATGATAGAAGAGAGACAATATAATAATCTGGTCTCCGTTTGAGTGATATTGCCTCGTCCTCTCGTCGCACTGCCCCTCCTCTCACTGGAATTCCCTCTTCTCCCGTTGAAAGCAACCTCAGCACTGTCTCGTCTGTGCTTGTATCCACTCCCAATGGTCAGTCCTCTTCCAATATCTACCGTCCCCCCCCCCCCCCCCCCTTCTCCCCTCCTTCTTCGCATCTTCTGCCCGATTGAGATGATGAAGCTGTATGAATGTAATTCACCCCACTATAGATTGTTAC
>BTSX01000005.1:22189836-22225990 GCA_036245825.1 Pristionchus entomophagus
GTCCCCCCTCTTCCCTTCCCCCTCATCCCCCTCATTGAATATCTCAGATCGGAGCATTTCTCTCCATTAGAGAAGCGAGAGATGAAACGAGAGAAGAGAATGGAGAAAGGAGGAGAATGGAGGGACTGAGGAGAGATCAGAAGAAGGAGGAAAGGAAAATTAGGTATTAGAGAGAGAGAATTGAACCTCGATTAACTGAATTTGCAGTATTCCTCGTCCATCAGGAGTCACTACAGAGAGTAGTGACCATAGTGAAGAGAGTGAAGGAGAGACAAGTGAAAGTGAGAGAAGTGAAAGGGGGAGGGAAAGGTGAGGAATATCCATCCTCTATGTACGGGATTGAAGATTGAACATGTGATATGGATGGTACTCTTCATCAGAATAATAGTGAAGACAGTGGTTCATAATAACACCAAGAGATACCAAGATAAACTACAATCAATAAGGGAGACTGCTCAAGTTGCTATTAGAGCATATCAAGTGAGCAATTTATCATTCGAGTTGAGAAATCAGCATTTTGAAATTGAGGACCAACTAAACGAGAAGGAAAGAAGTCTGACTGATCTGAGAAAGATTCTGGAGAAGAAAATGGGAGAAGTGAGGATTGTTGAGAAGGTTATCAATTGAGATGGGAGGATAATAGAGAAATGAAGGAATATACAGGTGGAAATAGTAAAGGAAATAGTGAAAGAGAGAGATGAATCGACAGTGAAGGAAATGGAAGAATTGAGGAGGGAAAGAGCACGATTGAATAGAATCGTCGAGGTAAGAGAAATGAGTTGATCACACAAAGGGTTTTTCATTATCTCCTGACAATTCGATTGAGAGAACTAATCTATTAATAATGTGCCATAGGAACTCGAGACATCAAATCGCCATCTCTTCGAGAGAGGAGAGAGAGGAGAGAGAGGAGAGATCCATGATATGAGAGAGGTGAGTTATTATTCATCGCATATACGATTTCCTTCGAAGATGAGCCATGATGATACTTTTTTTTTAAATACACAATCTCTTTCAGATTACAACTCAGACCGAACCCGTTTCGATGATTCGTGAGGATACTTTCGACCATGAAATGGATCAAACCAATCGGACCAGAGGTTCCCACACATCTTGATAGACTTAATGGAATGTGTTCATTCTCTTGAGGAGACTTGGATGGAAGTGGGCGGAGTTTAGAAGAATCACGTCGATGTGTCAATATGAAAGGAATTGAGAGATCAAGAGATGATGAGATGTTATTCATGAGGGAACAATTAGAGAGAGGTACGACGCTTATCCATTATGGACCGATATAACGCGAAATAAATCGATAATCTTAGTCGAGGATGATCTACGAAGGGCGAATACTCGATTTGATTATGAGAAGAGAACAAGCAAGGAGACTATATCCAAGCTGACCAAGGCGAATAAGGTAGAGAGAGGAGGAGGAAGGGGAGGGTGAGGGGGGAAGGGGAGGGGGGGAGGAGAGACAAATGGGGGAGTATTGAGGAGTTATTACGGGCGTGTGAGGAGATCAAGAGAGTGGCAATGGAGGAAGCGAGAGAGAGAATGAGTGGAAGAGGAGGAGGAGAGACTGGAAGGTGAAGAGGGGGGGGGGGCAGGGAAGGGGGGGGGGAGGGAATGAAGAGATATGCAGAACAATGGACGAGCGTCTTTCTCATGCGAGGGAGGAATCAGAAGGACTGAGGAAGACTATCGATAGAATGAAGTTGACAATTGAGACAATGAAGAGAGAATATGATGAAGAGAAGAGACAACACAATGGAGGATCTAAGGCACTGTAGTCAGAAGGAATCGATAGAGATACCGTATCCATCAGGTACAAGTGGAGCGATGGCATGAACGGAAGAGATTAGAGGAGACAATTGATAGACTGAGGAAGGAAATGAAGAGGGTATGGTAGATGGAATGGACTGGTCGTGGAATGGATGATCAGATCTCTGTGCATCACAAGACGATGGAGGATGAATTAGTGAAGAGAGACAAAAGAATCAATGATCTAGAGAATATGGAGAGGATGAGAATGAGAACAATCACCCAGATGGAGGTGATCTATGGAGAAGAGAAGCAAATTATGATATTATTCAGACTCAAATGAGGAATATTCGTCGAGAGAAATCATCAGTGACCATTGAACAGACTGAGTCGAGTGATCTAAGATCAAAGATCATCATGTTGGAAGAACAATTGATGAGTGTGAGGATGGTGAGTATCCGTTTACAAAGAGGTCAACTAGACACCTGTTATTTCTCAGTTTTAGTCATTTCCGATTCCAGTTAATTGAGAATTCATTGTTATGCAGACAATGATTTTATATCAGGAACTGAATGAGATGAGAATCAGAAATGCACGATTGATTGCAGAAAGAAAAGAAGAAAGGAATGAGAAGAAGAAAGAGAGTGAAGAGAAAGAGAAGAAGGTATGGTAGATGGAGTACAGTAGATGGGAGAAGGGAGATGCTCCAATTTAAGGAGACAGAGAAAGTGAAAGAGAAAGAACGTCAAAGGAGTCTGTTCACAATTGAGAAGAAAGAAATCAAGGAATTAAGGACCAAATTGAGTGAGGTAAGCATTTGTATCTCAGTCAGAAGATCAATTATTTGATATAATCAAATTGATAGACGCAGAAAGAATACACAGAGACGAGAGAGAAACTGACTCGAGTAGAGAAGGAATACAAAGAGACTATGGAGAGACACAAGTGAGATCATCCATTATCAGACTTCACTCTAGTCATTCCAGATTGATCGTGACTCGATTAGAGAAAGATTCAGTGCCAGTGAGTGGGATCGCACTTCTTCATGATAAATTACAAGCGAAGGAACTGGAGATTCGTAACCTAGTGAGAGATTGAATCCACAAATTCAATATGAGTCCTCTACCGTATATACACTACAATCTCATCAATAAACTGCCTCAAATAGGTATTGATGTACACTGAGAATGGATTATTTTCAGAAATCCCGAATTGCTGAATTAGAGAGAGAGGAAAGGATCGGTCACTGTGATTGATGCACATCTCTAGTATATATTTTAGGCATTCAGAGGTTTTGTGATAGCCACTCTCATATCTAATTCACGAATGAATAGTCTTTTAAATCTGATAAAAAAGTTTCCATTTCTTTCAAGGATTCATATGAATACGCACTCACAGAAGGATCAGAGACGAATGGGCACCTTGGAATTGAGCCAAGTTATCAAGGAATGACTATTCTTCTAGGTATAGAAGCCTTGTCCACAAATACGCAAAATAGCTCAAGAAAATGATTGCAATTGGTTGCTTAGCTTGACCTTCCAATGATTGCATGTGTACCTACCGTATCCCTCTGCACCAATACCCACACCACTTCCACGAAACAATACCCGATTCGTCCTTCCCTTCTTTCCGACTCATCTGTGACATGATACAATTACCAACTATGCGATTAATATCGAAACAGTCCGTTTATTCATCATGAAACTCGTGAAACTATTGAGATGCATACCTAAGTCAATGTGAGGGTACTGGAATAATGAAAAGACCTGCATTCATAATGGGTTAGCATAGGATGGAGTGAAAATATGAGATACATACGGGGGTTATCCAGTAAGGATAGAATAAAGCATCGAACAATCATGAGATGGGTGGTAGAAGGGAAAGATCACTTGAACTTCTTGGCGGGTCCTCTCTTCTTTCCCTCCTTCTCATCTACTTTTCTCTTCTTAGCAGCAACAGTCGATGGAGTCTCCACTTTAACCAACTACAACAACGCATATTCAATGGATACTCTCCTCATTCATTCTAATATCCACTCTTCTCTTCTTCTCATCAATACTCTATTCTCTTCTTCTCTCACCTTGGCAGTAGTGAAGAAAGAGTCGATTCTTCCCTGGGATGAGTTCTGTCTTCCCTTCGCCATTCGAGTCAATGCCGATCTGATTCGCTGCTCTCTGCAAAAAAGGTCACATATCACCGGGGTATGACATTTCTGCAACGAGGTAGAACTTTTTTGGTAGGATCAATGGATGATTGATCCTGGTTGCATATGATAGAGGGGGCGGTGCTCATCACAAAGACACTCATTACATCATTCTAGGACACCTAGTAAACAAGTTGTGAGTAATTATGACCCGTTGCGGAAATGCGGTTGTGGAAATGTCATACCCCCGATATCACATCCTCATCAAGTCTCTTCAAATAACACGAATGCGTAGAACCCCCCCCCCCCCCCCCTCACCACATCCTTCTCCCAATCTCTCAATATGAATAAACATACTCGAAGTTCTTCTCTCCACTCATATAAGCGACCACTCCTTCCACATCGGCATCCTTCCACTCCAACTTAATTCAATAACAATATTATTACAATTCTAGATGATAATTGTGCATAGTTTTACGACTTTACCGGATAATTAACGTGTTTCGAAATCAACGAATGGTATTGAATAAGTAGAAGCATATGGTGATGTATATCTGCCTTTCTTTCTCACCTCAATCTCAGATCCTTTCGTCACTTCGGGAGCGACGAATAGTTCACGAGCTCGTTTGTATGGCCATTCAGAGGGAGGAGGGTACTTCTGCAATAATCACACCTTTTTTTTAAATCACGAGTTTCTTTGATAAGATAACAAATAAATTTTCTAATTAATCAAAGATATTTAATTGGATACGGTAGTATCGAGGTTCTCCAGAACAGTCTCAATCGTGCTGTACTTCTTGATGAGCTCAAATGCCTGGAATCGAACAACAAATAAACATGATATCTGTATACTCCTCATTTCTTCTCTTCTCTTCTCCTTACCTTCTTCGGTCCGACTCCTCTGATTGTTCCACAATAATCGCAGCCAAGCATGATACAGAGATCTACGAATTCTTCCTGAATCATATTAATCAGTTTAGATATATGACATCATCAAGATGTAGTCTTTTCTAACTCCCTTTCAGATGTAGTTCAAACACGCTTCTGAAA
Organism: Pristionchus entomophagus; assembly: GCA_036245825.1. Lineage (NCBI taxonomy): Eukaryota > Metazoa > Nematoda > Chromadorea > Rhabditida > Neodiplogasteridae > Pristionchus > Pristionchus entomophagus. Next base: position 22,194,788 of record BTSX01000005.1, read on the forward strand.
GCTACTTATTCATATATTAACCACCATTAATAGATGATAACAAAGGGAAATATCTGACCATGGTCATCTCGAATGCCTCTAGTACTCTCGCCAAATGAATCTCCTTAACCTTCAACTTCTTCGCTTCACTCGCAGTCATATTCCTGGAGATAACAAAGCTCAATTTACAGAGATGTATTTATCAATTCTTCAACGTTGAATGGATAAGCGAATAGTACTGTACAAACCTAAGAAGTATATTGGATCCGAAGGTGAGGGCATCCATATCCTCGGTCGCCGTACCGTACACCTAACCAGAGTATATTACACATGAATGACAGGCTCTATTGCATATAAGATCAAACGATAATAAGGTAAACATTATCCTGCTAATGCATTACTCATATAAAATAGACTCCAGTTCCAATTCCTTTTCTCACCTTTCCACTTCTGACCAATTGCGCACACTGGGCCTCTGCCTCACAAGGAGCCTCCACTATGGGAATTCCCATCAGACGAAGCAGTTTCTTCACCTACAATCACAGATTGACTACAGTAGTCATCGATTGATCAATTAGATACAGTATCAAATATATAAATGTATCCATCTAAACCCACCTCCTCGTTATGCTCCTTCGTCACTTTCACTAGTCGACGCTCGAATCTGGATATCGACTCTTAGTAGAGGAATACGATAGAGAGATAATAGTATCCACTCACGGATCTACCCCCCCCTCCCCCCTCCCCTCTCTTCTGACTCACTTCTGAACTGCCTCTGTATCTCCCTCCTCTTCGGCCTCCTTCAACTGCTTCTCCGTATCTGCAAATAATACTCAATGATTTGTTTTACAAATTTGTCATACATTTTGATATTATTTTACACTACAATAGGTCTATCCAACGTCTCTCTCTCTCTCTCGCCAATAATTTATATAGCGTCCAACCCTTTTCTCACCTTCTCTTCTCTGTGCTCTCTTCTGCAGTTCTCCACTCTTCATATCGGGTGGCTTTCCATCGAATACATACACCTTCAATCGATACAATCAATCAATATTCCATCAGATGCACAGTTGATGGGAGATCATTCACTCGTCCATCATTCTACCAATCAATCTCCTCACCGGTTTAATTCCATTCTCGATCATACTAATCGTGCGATAGAAGATGCCCATGAGATGACTGCAATCGATACATCATATACCGTATCTCTTCTCATCATACCGTAATCCCTCTCACCTCGTGGTTTCTCCATCTGCATTCTGCAATTGACTTCCATCTTGTCTCACAGCCACCAGAAACTGGTAGAGACACATAGAGGCGTCCACTGCCACCTAAACTCACCTTCAATTATACAATTTGTCTCTTTTTGAGTAGGATAAACTTGTAAACTCGGATTTTATATATCTACAATAAAGACTTTATTGGAAAGAGCATTCATATCTTTCTTCCGAAGAATCCTTTCTTCTCCATCTCTTTAATCGCATTCGGGGCGTGATCAGCAATCACCGGAAATTGGATTCATAGTGACTGATATGAAAAGGAAATACATTCGTACGAAGATTCATCACCTATGCTAGAAAATAGGAAAGTTAGACCATGAAGGTTACCTTGGAGAGATCCTTAATTCCCATGGCGGTATGTGGATATTTGACTTCGAAGAGAAACTCAGATCTGGGATGAAGGCAATAACAAGACGAAAACAAACAAAGCAAATAATTAATTATTATTAATTTTCAAACGGAAATTCGAGCGATGCGCGAAAATTTCGCGCCAAAGCACCAAATATTATATGGTAGGAACGGTAGGCCACTCTCTATATTGACTATGACTTACCTGGCGAGCGAATATTTCTTTCCTCTTCAACAATATGATAAAAACAGACATTCGATATGGTCGATCAGGCCATTTGTTATTCATAAATACAATCGAAATTTCGCAAAATTTATCGAAATTCCGAGGAAACGATCTACTGTGATTTCAGAATTAAAAAAAAAATTAACAACTACCCGTAGATCGAGTAACAAGAACAATAAAACAACTGAGTAGTTAGGGAAGCTCCTATTTCATTCCATCCCTCTCTCTCTCTCTCTCTTTTCACTCATTACTCCGATTTAGCAGGGTAAGCTTACAGTAAGTAGCAAGTATATTACTATAATACACACAGTAAGTTACCTCGATTGCTACTATTTTATTACTCAACAAAAAGGTTAGGAAAAAGTAAGTAGCTGGGAAGCCACTTCATCCTTACGAGTAACTTACTTCTTCGCACCCGAAATATGGTCAGGAAAAAGTAAGCTACAAGTAAGTTCACTGATGCTGACCCTGCAAAACCCGAGTAGTGCATGGAGACGGAAACACGTTGGAACGAGAAAACATCCCGCCCCTCTCACAAGAAACACACAATGGGTATTCAAATGGATGAGAATGGCAGATGATTGATGAGAGGGCAATCAATTAATAATCTTCATCTCCAAGGTTATCATCCGATCCATCATTGTATCCCTCTCCATTGTCAAAGTACGCATGGATGTAATCGTTGTCCTGAGAACCCATATTATTTACAAAATTCGACGATATCGATACAGTACCATCCAACAGAAAAACAAGGATACCACTCGACGAAGTATGAAGTATCACCAACTAGCAATCACTCTACAGTACCCTTCCCCCCCCCTCCATACCTCTTCCATATCATCTTCACTCACTGCTCCTCCTGCGGCTGCTTCTTCCTTCTCAGAGTCTTCATCTGATGAACCCTCCTCTCCCTGTAAGTCACATATTATGAGATTGCTCTATCGTTGAAGAATAAGTAAATCATTTGTCTGACCTCCTCATCTCCACTCTTCTCATTCTCCTCCAATCTCATCAATTTCTTCTTAATCTCATCTTCATCTCCTTCTTCCATCTTTCTCTTCTTCTTCCCTCCTTTCTTGGCTGCCTTTAGATCCTTCTTATCAATCAGTTCCTCGGGTACTCGATCCATGTCTCAAATCAGCTATTTCATTTCTTCAGTACTTACATACAACATATGAGAGGAATCGCCAGATTTTCGAGAGCCTTGCGGACTTAGGAAAAAGTTACCCCTATTCCGCTGAGAAGTGAAACTTAAGTACTTCGAATGATGCTCTTTCAAACTGCGTTTGCCGATTTTCGATATCATGTCTCCTCTCCGAGTATCGTTAGGTCAAAGTAGGGACACTATGAAATTTTAGGCCAAATTCGACTCACGAAGAAGACCATAACTCGCTTTAAAAAAAACATGCTAGAGATAATTCCAAAAAAGCGTTCGAATGAGCAGGCATAGGGTAACATTTTGTCTGTTGATGATGTCATTCCACGTATATGCGCTGGATCGAGCCCGTCGGTTTTCAAAAAAAGTTATGTAACTTTCCAAAATAGTGATTATTCCAAGAAGCGCCGAAAAGTGATTTGAGAAAAACCATGTAACAAACACCACCTCCAATATCAAAAAGATCGGAGATGGGGAAAAAAATGGGCGGAACTTTTGTCCGAAAAGCCTGCGATTTTTGCAGTTTTTCGAGGTTTTTCAAGCATAACTTTTTTCTTTCACATTTTCATGAAATTCGGAATCAGCGCACAAAAATACACCAAAATATGTAATATATATTATTTTTCGAGAAAAATTTTTTTTCGCCTCTGACCACTTTTTCACACCACTATGGTCCGATTTTGGTCGAAATATTTGTGTCTAGGAATCATGTCCCTATATGAATTTCTGGCTTACTTTTGAGCGTAGAAAACGAATTCGCTATCTCTATGATATATATAAAATCCCAATACAAATTTGTTCTGGATTTCAATCATAACTTTTTTATTTCGAGATTTCATGAGCTCTAGATAGAAATTCATATAGGGACATGATTCATAGACACAAATATTTCGACCAAAATCGGACCATAGTGGTGTGAAAAAGTGGTCAGAGGCGAAAAAATATTTTTCTCGAAAAATAATATATATTACATATTTTGGTGTATTTTTGTGCGCTGATTCCGAATTTCATGAAAATGTGAAAGAAAAAAGTTATGCTTGAAAAACCTCGAAAAACTGCAAAAATCGCAGGCTTTTCGGACAAAAGTCCCGCCCATTTTTTCCCCATCTCCGATCTTTTTGATATTGGAGGTGGTGTTTGTTACATGGTTTTTCTCAAATCACTTTTCGGCGCTTCTTGGAATAATCACTATTTTGGAAAGTTACATAACTTTTTTTGAAAACCGACGGGCTCGATCCAGCGCATATACGTGGAATGACATCATCAACAGACAAAATGTTACCCTATGCCTGCTCATTCGAACGCTTTTTTGGAATTGTCTCTAGCATGTTTTTTAAAGCGAGTTATGGTCTTCTTCGTGAGTCGAATTTGGCCTAAAATTTCATAGTGTCCCTACTTTGACCTAACGATACTCGGAGAGGAGACATGATATCGAAAATCGGCAAACGCAGTTTGAAAGAGCATCATTCGAAGTACTTAAGTTTCACTTCTCAGCGGAATAGGGGTAACTTTTTCCTAAGTCCGCTAATATCCGAAAACTCTCGAATCTCTCGCGATTCCTCTCATATGATGATCGAGACGAAAACGATTAATTTTTAACTTTAAAAAAATGGGACTATGTTTACTTGTGATCCCATCCACATATACGCCTCCCTCCCCTCTCACCGGGTACGAATCTCTCCTTCTGGATAATCTTGTATTTATCAGTGTATCTTCTGATGTCGACTCTCTCCGTATCCTCATCCACATTGAATGAGGATTCCATGAAGCGAGCACCAAGTTCAGCCTGTTTAGCCATTCATTGTTTAGGGGACGAAACAACATTGCTCCTCATGTGTACATACTTTTTTGTTAACATCAATATCAAGCGTAAAATTCGGCAACTCTTTAGAATGAAAATGAATGGGTACTGGTAGAGGACAGCCCACCTTAACATCAGCCATGTACATTCTGTCAGTAGTCATCTCGAGTGGAAGGAGAGATCGTTGTATTGCCTGGAATGAGTGAGTAGATGACTCCTTTCCCTCCCTTCCTCACGGGGAATCTCTGCGGTAGTTCGGATGCCTTCTGTCTCATGAATGCAGCCATCTCATGTTGGGCGATACCAAGGGCGTTCGCCACTTGTCTGCAATACAATCCACTGTACTCCTCTCTCTCCCCTACCGTACCTCGAAGTGGACTGGGCTCCTCCTCCACGTCCACCACCTCGACCCATCGTGGATACTGTAGTCGAACAATCGTTAAACGATCAAACAAACAACTCTCAGATACAGTACGGCTCGTAAAACCAATTCGACAATCATATACGATTCGAGTGAATAGTTTATCACACATCAATAGATACCCGTTCTGTCTGTATTAGAATTAGGATAGAACTACAAACAAATCGAGATCAAATTCAATCGATCGTATTTCATTCTAAATATCCTCCTTCCACGATGGATTCTCATTGGGTCCTTTCACTTTCTTCATGGGTGGTTCAATAAGACTCGCCATCAATTCCTCGTATGACATCTCATGCAAATTGGCGCCGTTTGATGCATCTAAAATATGCATAATCAGAAGTATTCAGACAAATTATTATTTCGAAAATAAGTCATAAGTCTCCATCAAAATCAATGGCATACCTCCTCCTCCTCCTCCATTCGTCTCTTCATCCTTCTCCTCCTTTTTCTCAACTTCTCTTCTCGTCTCAATCTTCTCTGGTTCGACCTCCCACGTAGCTTTAAATTTTTCTCCCTCCTTTCCACTCTCCAGTTCTGCTCCCCAAGCTGACTCTCCTGCAATATTATTTGTTTTACACAATGAATCTATAACATTCAAGAGATCTAAAGCATTAGCTCCTTTAGAACCACGTTCAACATTCCTTCTTCTCTCTTCTCTCTCATCGACTAACCAGATTCGAACTCCACTAAACACATCTTTCCCTTTCCTTTTGACTTCACGATTGTTCCAGTGACTGCATGGATTCTCAAAAGTATAACATTCACCAATAAAGTACAAGGAAAAGCTACACTGAATATCTAGGAAATACTCTATATGCTCAAACTGCACTTACTTTCCATATGGTGTGAACAAGTGTCTCAATCTCTTCTCATCATAATCTCCTCCTCTCCATTCCACTTTCAGTAATGGACATGGCTTGACTGCTGCAGCTGCAGCTGCTGCCCGTTCATCTCTCACACGACGGAATACTTCCTGTCATCAATGGATCATCCATTATCAACCGCCCCCCTCCCCCCCTCTTGCCCTCTCTCACCTGTTGTTCCTTGACTTCTTCATTGACTTCTCTCTCCAATCTCCTTCTAATCTCTTCAAATGATTCTCTTGCTCTCTCTTCTTCCCTTCTCTTCTCAACTGCAGTCTTTGGTCGACTCCCTCCATCCTCCAAACGGAATATTTATTAGCCCATTAGAGTCATGAACACTAGAGTCACTTGAGTTAACTTTATATTGCTAAATTCTAATATCGTGATATTAAATAAACTGTCTCACCTGAGGTTTCTTGTTCCTGTCTGCGAATTCCTTCTCTCGTCGTTCCAGATCCTCCATGAATCTACAATCAATCACTCATTTATGATGTGTCTACAGTATCTATTTCCAGTCTCCCTCTCACTTCCCCTCTCTACCGTACCTCTTCCTCTCCCCATCAGCCTTCTGCATTCGTTCTCTCTGCTTCTCATCCCTCACTCTCTCACTCTCCTTCTTCCTATCATACTCCGATCGGGCTGTTTTATCAAAGAGAAGTTCGAAGGCTTCCTTTGCGAGGATGAATCTGGAATCGATTCACTTCATATAAATATTCCATATTATGAATAATGACTAGGGAAGGGCTGGGATGTTCTCTGAGTGTCTCACTCCTCACCTCTTGGATGCTTCCTCTTCATTGTCTCTGTTCTTGTCTGGATGCCACTTCAGACACTGCTTCTGCAAACAAATATTTACATTATGTTAATGACGCATTGATAATAGGCTTGAGGGAGAAAGAGTACTCACCTTGTATGCCTTCTGTATGTCTCCCTCGCTGCATCCTCTTTGCAATTCAAGTACCGCATACGGATCCATAGTAGAGGAAGGAGGCATCTCAAATAATTATATTAATATTACTGAAGAAGTACATTCAGAATCATTAAAACAGAAACAAGAAAGGCCAAGTATATTTTTTGTGAATCATTCCACACATTACATTTGCCACAACTGCTCAACATCGAAGATTTTCGAAAATATTTTATTCATCATCAGTCTAACTTTCTCACACTTTTCCAGCAAACAATCAACAACCAGAACAGAATTGAACGAGACATCTTTGTGAAAGAAGAATCAATAACAAGATTTGAAAATAATCGATATCAACGCTTCAGAAAACCATTTACATATTGAGAAATTTATCACTTTGTTACTCGCTATCCCATAGGGGAAATGAGAGAGGGAAACAAGAATATTCCTAGATGGATCGATGGAAGAGAACGGACTTGGTCAAGAAATAGTAGGAAAAGTCTATCAAGCAATAATCACCGCTCTTGACTATTACAGCTATGCGAATGAGATTCTCCACTATTGGCCAATAGCGGAACTGATAACAAATAGAGAAAACAACTAATTACAAGCTACAACCTACAGTATACGGGGGATTGCGGTACCTACCTACCGTATTCTCAGGGGGGTTATGATAGTCTATGCCTTGGCTGTATCGGCCTCGGCCGGTTTTTCCTTGGCTTCATTCCAGCTCTTCAGTCCCTCTGGCAGTGAAGTATCCTCGTCCATTCCACCCGTGCCTAGGAAAAGAAAGAGAGATTAACGAGTGATGGAAGGAGGATATAATCAATAGTGAATGAGAGATATAGTAGTGATAGAGTACAGTACCTGCTACCATCTCCTCATAAGTGTGCTTCTCAACGAATGGACGGGGACCGAGGAGTTCAATCATGTCCCCTCGAGAGAGAACCTCCTTCTCAAGAAGACGAACTGCTACCTGGACAAAAGATGTCAATACGAAATAAACATCAAGGCACATTTATAAAACAATGAACAGATTCACAAAGTGATGAAATGATATGATTATCTTCTTGACTAACCTTATCGATTTCATCTCTCTTACTCAACAGCAGATCTCTCGTTCTCTTGAGTGCTCCATTCACGATATCACGGACCTTCAATCATCACACATCATTCCTCTATCAATCAATCCTTCATTCTCCCCTCCCCCCTCTCCTCACCTCCTGATCAATCAACTGGGCAGTCGACTCAGAATACGGCTTATCGAATGCCATCTCTCCTGAAATTCTCGTTGCATTTTTCTCTATTTCTCACACAGCAGATGCATATCATGGTGTATTGTGCTCCCCCCCCCCCCCCCTCCCTCCCATCCCTCTCTCTCTCTCTCACTCACCTGGCTGGGCAGTCTCGAAGGAGAGAGGGCCGACCTTGGCTGACATACCGTACTTCACCACCTGGAACACCAAATATTCGCTATCTGACTACTCTATCTACAATACCTGTGAGTATGCCATCTGGGTGATTTTCTGTAGATCATCCTGAGCTCCCGTTGTGATGCGAGAGAAGAAGATCTCCTCTGCCACTCTAAATCGTCCACCAATATCAAACATTTCAATTCCACATTATTCAAACCTAGTTCTCAAACGCAAATTTAGCAAAAATATGAATTTGCATACCGTCCTCCGAGTGTCATGCACATTCTATCGAGTATCTGCTCTTTCGAATACAGATACTGCTCCTTGGGTAAGTACTGAGCGTATCCCAGTCCCTGCAATGACATCCTCTCACTCTCCACCCCCCTATCTCTCTCTCTACTCACCTTTCCTCGTGGGATAATGGACACCTTGAGAAGGGGATCAGCATACTCGAGATACCATCCAGCTATGGCATGGCCAGCCTCGTGATATGCCACTGTCTTCTTCTCCTCGGGTTGAAGAACCTGTATTCACTCATTGCCATATTAATAAATATATTCACTTTATTGTCTAGTCAAATACGCGGCACTTTATTTTCCTACATCCTATTGAGATAAAAGGGCCCTCTAGAGAGCATAATAAAAATAGAAATAGTCAATAAACACAGAAAGAATCTATACTACCTATGTATCTATGTGCAGACTTGACCCTGATTCCCTGACGGTTATAGCCGAAACCCGTAATTCTAATTAAATTTTTTTTCAGCGTGATACAGAAATCAGGGAATTCCTACAGTTCCCATGGACGCCATGTGCGGTGCGACTGAGTATCCATTGCCTTAAAGCATAGGGTTGACGCGCAGGTGGGAAGGACCCAGGATCACGTGGTTTCAATGTGTCGTCGGGAAATAAATGCCGTGCAAATAGGGCACTGTAATCAATGTAATAAACAAGCGCCCTCTCACCTGACTCTTCTTCTCCATTCCAGCCACAACTCTCTCAATCGCTTGCTCAAAGTTCTTGAGGGTAATCTCCTGGAATACAATATATTGGAATCCATTCGAGACCATCCACTCATTTTAGCCACTTATTCGTGAGTAAGCCATATGGAAGATGGATAAGTATATATTATCCTCCATCTTCTCACCTTTCCGGCATCTCTGGCAGCTACGAGGGCAGCCTCGTTGCACACATTGGCGATGTCGGCGCCTCAATCACAACTATTATCATAAATAAGGACAGTGTGATCGTCAACGAATAGGATCGTCTATGACATGCATACCAGGCAATCCCTTCTTTACTTATTATTCCGTAATACTGACCAGAGAATCCAGGAGTGTGGGCTGACAACTTGCGGGAGAGCTCCATCTGCAATATCCCCTTACACTACAGTCAATGATATTGCCATGGTATTTGTGTTATGGGCGAGAACCAAAGTAGATGATAATTAGACAGTGTATACCTTATCGAGGGAAGTTCTCAGAGGGCCGAGATGCACACGGAAGATAGAAGCACGACCCTACAATCAATCAATGGCCTCTCCTAACAAAACTGAGACTCTCCAATACTTTAGTTGCAATCATTTTTTTTTTGGTTGTACTTCCTTGATATTAGTGAACCAACCTTGATATCAGGGACAGGCACATAAATCTGTCTATCGAATCTTCCTGGTCTAAGAAGGGCCGAATCGAGGATATCCACTCTGTTTGTCGCAGCCATCACTATTACTGACGATTCGTCCGTTGAGAAACCTTAACTCAATAACATCACAATTATCGTCCCTTCTCAGGTTTTGGAAAGTAATATTATTTCAATTATCATGGCTCACGTAACTTACTGGCAACTTACTTTTTTCTGACGTTATCATTGAGTAAATTACTTTTTCATTGCGTCAAGAGCTGCGTATTTTGAACTGACTAGTAACTTACTTTTTACTTACTTTTTCAGTAGTAAAATAGTAAGTGATTTTTTGCTTATTATTTTATTACTGCAGTTTATGTTCTAGCATGTTCTGTAAGCGAGACTCCTGCTCATTTTATATTCTATTTTTCACATCTTCTTGTGATGTTGTCATTTATTTTGTTCTACCTATCTCGAATCGAAATGGTTAGTCATTCTTTGGCATCTGCTTAGCGTGGGCTGAGCGTGCAACATTATATCGTCGAAAGGTGAGCGGGATGTAGAAGTGTTCGCAAGTTGTAAGTGATCTATTAGTCGTTCAGGGATTATCTAATGATGACTCATATCTAGTCGGTCTATCATCAGCAAAACGGAATTACAGGTGAGATTTAGTACATAGTACATGTCTGTGAACGCATCTCATCAGGGCGAGAACGGTTCGATATTGTGACGGATAACGAAATACCGACTTACTGGAGGAATCAGCTAACAAGTAAAGAAATGCATCTGCCAGGAACGTTTCTACCACCAAGATGTTATACCGTTGAATTGTTGCTTTTTGTCGTCCACACTACTTTGATTGGAGATCAATAAAATCCTCGAAATTTGGAATTTGTGAAAGAAACAAAAGAAAGTACTAGGGAGAAACGTGGAAAAAGTAAGCAGAAAGCAACAAAAAAGTAATTAGAAAGTAAGAGAAAAGTAAGCATTTAGTAACAATTCGGTAAAAAGCACTCGAAAAAAGTAAGGAAAGAGAGTTGCCAGTAAATTGCAAAACGAAAGTAAGCAAGAAGTAATATTGTTTCAAGGCCAGGGTAAATTACTATAGGACAGCTGGTAAATAAATTTTTCAACTTGCAACAATATTACCCCGTACTTGCAATAATATTACTTTCCAAAACCTGAGTTATGAGAAGACTCATTTAAAGCTAAATTTTTATTTGACGAATATTTTTAAACATAATGTTATGGTTAAGAAGGAGGGGAGAATGAACTACTGACCATCCATCTCAACTAGTAGTTGATTGAGAGTGTTCTCTTGTTCCGAATGTCCTCCCATTCCTCCCTTCCCTCCTCTCTTCCTTCCCACTGCATCAATCTCATCAATGAACAGAATACACGGAGAATTCTTGCGAGCCATCGCGAACATATCACGCACCTGACAGTTATCCCAGTTATGCTTTCATCCAAAATACCAATAATAATAGGTATCCTGGCCCCCTCCCCCCCCCCTCCTCCCTCCCTCCTTCTAACTCACTCTGGCTGGTCCAACTCCAACGAACATCTCGAGGAATTCTGATCCAGAGACAGTGATGAAGGGTACATTAGCCTCTCCCGCAGTGGCCTTAGCCAGAAGGGTCTTTCCCGTGCCAGGGGGACCAGTCAGAATTGCTCCCTGCAGTCAAAACTCCTCACTTACGTCTCCATTAGTATATGACTCCTTAAACTGAGTAAATAAGTGCAAAGTACCTTGGGAATCTTGGCTCCTAGATCCTTGTACTGTTGAGGGTTCTTGAGGAAATTGACGAATTCCATGATCTCAATCTTGGCCTCCTCACAACCAGCCACGTCCTGACACACAAACTTTTATTCAAACGAAATCTAGATTGAGTGATGGATACCTTGAAGGCGACTTTGATATCTTCCTTATTGATGATTCTGGCAGTACTCTGTCCGAATCCTCCGAACATTCCTCCCAGTCCTCCTCCTCCTGGACGACCACCCGCTGACAACAATATACTCTAATTAATGGGCCATTAATTTAATCTGGTGAATCTAGCACAGTTCCACGAACGAGCCTATGCTCAAAATGGACCTCTACGTTCCATTGCGATCTCTCTTACTCACCTCCAGCTCCTCCTCCTCCTTTGAGCATACGGTATATATAATACCCGAAGAGAAGAGGGAAAGCAGCACTGATAATGGATGGAATCTCTCGTTTCCTGTAATTATTCATTTCTCATTTGCGAATTGTGTGATATTCACTCAGTGCCATAATTCATCATGTGAAACAAGCTAACATACCAATTAGGAAAAAAAATACCAACTAAATCTAAACGAACAGTACAACTCACAAATCGAATTCAGTCTTGTAGAGAACGGGAATTTGTTGTTCCGTCTCTGTTCCCAGATGGTGTTGAGCAGCGGCTAGAGATCTCTCGAATGTGTCCACACTACCGATGTTGAAGTAGCATGTCAACTCAAAGAGGTTAACATGGTCAAATATTAATATGGATAAGAAAGTTTTTAAAAAATAAATATAACTGACTCCCGGATGCTTGGTGGAATTGCCAACGACTCGGACCCATCTCTTATCCACAACCTCCAGTCGTTCCACCTGCAACCTATCATCTTTAAGAGCAAAGCTATCACTCTCTATGTTAACGGATTGATTTTAATCGTGTGAATAGTCCCAAAGTAATTATGTTAGCTGACCAGTCCAGCCTCGAGGAAATCAGAATAGAACTCCTTCCACGAGATCTCTTTGTACGAGTTGTAGTCAACCAATAGATACACAACTACGATCACTGCACCCGCGATTGCGAGATTGGCATAGTTGTTACTGAAAGATGGAGTATTTACGTTGACGCATTACGAGTCCATCCAGACACAATTCAATATATAACAATAGAATAGGTAACTAACGGCTCTTTGTCTCCACTCGCTGCTCCTTTCTTGTCATCGCCCTTCTTTCCAGCAGATGAACTTTTCGAGCCTTCACTCGCAGGCTTAGCCTCTGTGGAAATTATATATGATAATCAAGGAATGAATAAGGGCTTCAATCCACTACATCAACGTCATTAGAAAGAGGATGATGATCAGATGACGCAATTCACAGACTCACCAGTCTTCTTGGAACCTCCACCGAGTCCGAATTTTCCGAATGGATTGGAGGCGAATCGAGTGAGTGCTTCGATGATTCTTTCCTCTGATTTCTTGTCTCTGCTTAGAAGACGAGCCGCCTCAGAAGCTGTGAGAATAGCGCCCTCCTGAAAAAATTTTGAATCATTACGAAACACACATCGTGTACAGAGAGTGAACGTAATTTGCATTGTTCTCAGATCTATCACAACGAAATGTGGTACGACAATCATAGACGAGAAGGACAAACTCACTTTCGAAGAAGAGGATCCCGAGGATGAAAAGCAAAGACATTGAACTCCTCGCGCTTTTGAAGACGATCGAAGACCTCCATTTACGGAGGCTAAGCGCGGCCCGAAGCGCCACATCTGTAACAAAAACAAGTTACCAAAATCAAGCAATGTTGAGAAAATATTAAATAAATTTCACATTGTGAAATTCACAACGTTTCGTTCAACGATGGATTGTGATGACTACAGTAGGTCCCAACTCGTCGTTTTTTCTTTCGCACTACCGTCGTGTAGCTTTCATAGTTTCACGTGTAGTTTTGCGAATTATTCCGTTTTAATTCGTTCATTAGATGGCGGCTATAATTAGTAAGCCTCATTCCGATCCGTCACGATGGGTAGTGATTTACCCGTGTTACCTCAATAGCAAAAAGACTACCGGTGAGGGAAGGAAGATCAGCAAGCAACTCGTGAGGTTTTCATTGGGCATCTACTTTTCCGAAACTTTCGAGTGATTTGAATTTTCTCGACAGAAAAATTATGATTCAGGCGGTTCCGGATCCTACCGTCGAGGAAATCGTCAGTATTGTCAACAATGGAGGCTTCAAAGTCGGCGCTGAGGTAGTCTATGCGATTCACACTATTCCTATTCACTTTCAAACTATGAGCTTGGTAGTATTGTTTTAAAAGCATAGGTTTTGGATGATCCTTCTGAAGGTTCTGAATATCCTTTGAGTAATTCATGAAAATTAATTCTCTACGAATTAATGCACATATTGTTGTTGTCTTATATTTAACGATACTCAATGTATTTTGGAATATTATATTTTTTAGCGCAAACTTCATCCCCGCGATCCCGAGCGAGACAACCACCTGTTGATGGGAAGAATCAGAGTTCAGCTCAAGAATGTCAGTTGCCTTCTCTTCTTCTTTCGTGATATATTCTGATGTAGTTTTCAGTTAAATACATAAACTGACCGTTACCATTATAAGAGTTCTACTTTTCGTGTGGGTAATTTCTTTACATCTAACGTTTCTCATCAGCTCAACAATGTCAAGAATGACCCCCCCCCCCCCCCCGATTGAACCGCTTTTATTCGTAGCTCCTCTTTGCCAGACAAATGATTATCAATCTATGTCCATGATTAGTTTCGAGAAACATCGATTTAAGGATGATGGAACTCCAGTGAATACGGAGGTTCCCAATCGAATGGCTCTCTATCGGTATATCGCCGGTCTTATTCCCAAACTGAAGACTCGCCTTCCTGGAGGAACAGTGGTACCTTTTACTATTTACCCCTAGCTTTCAACTATGTTTTAAAGTCCCTCTGTGCATATTTTTTTTCCAAAATAAGAGGTCGGAATTTTTCTGTACGCCTTTATAACAGACCATTGACCATCTCATTAAGTTTGCTTCCACTAGAAACGTTTCCTCAAAATAAGAGACTCGTGCGTCCCTTTACCGACGTATGATCGTCATCTCCCTTGTAAAATTGCCACTTTCTAAAGAAGCAATGAGTCCGAACGAAGCTAATCTCTATCCCCCTCCCCTCCTCAGACTCATTTTTCTCCTCCATTTCGTACATGAGATGGAGTCAGATGACTGTGTGAATCCACCTTCCTTCTAAGCTTCTATTGTGCAAAATAGCCTGAGAATATCGTAGGCCTGAGTTGGAGGAGAAACGCAGAGGGTTCCATTAAGCTTTCTTTTTCTAACATGTATTCTAACATTTTTCTAATATGAGAATCAGTTCTCTTAAAACAGTGTTTGTCTTATTTGATATAAATGGGAAATATGTTGAGGGTGCTGCCGCTCCTACACCTTCGACTTCAGCTGCTGGAGGAAAGAAGAACAAAAAGAAGAAGTAAACGAGATTGTAAATAAGAGTAATTAAAGACTATTTATCAATTCAATCATTTTTTATGCTTAGCATAGTATTCAGGTTTTTCCATTCACATTTTGTCTCTATTCATTCCTTAGCTTCCTTATTACTTCACTGTTGTATTTGTTTTTCGTCGTTGTCTCTCGTTTGTCTTAGACTGGGCTCTCGATGATATCAATGAAATATGTATCAGGTGAATGTCTAATCTACGTAATACTCATTTCACTAGAAGATAGTTTACTGGAGTTTCCTGGGCTGATGTGATTACTCCAAACTTTTAAGTACTTGAAAGTACATTCTTTCGTATTCATGGATACTAACACTATGAAAATAGAAAAACGGAAATGAACGATTTATTCAATGATTACACACAATTGAAGAACAAATCTGAGCTGAGCTGTTGGGACGGAAAAGATCAAAGATCGGCCAGATACGGTAGATAGAAGATCTTGTGTTGGTTCCGTACCGTCTATTGATACTGTTACTTTCTCCTATCGAAGCCGCCGAATGAATTGCCCTGAAAAGTGTATACTATTCACTTGAATAATCTGATATTGTGATTCTGACTCCAGCTATAATCAATTCCTTTATTTTAACACTTCTTCTCTTCCTTTGAGTAGGCGTTTCTACATTCTCAATTGAAGATAAATGATCTTTCTCTTTTCCCTCATATTGAAACTCTTCAACTCCCTTGAGGGTTCTTTGTGTCTAAACTTCTAAGTGACGTCTCTCTCTCATATATCATAGACTAGACTCTCTCTGTCTACTCTGATCTCTCCTCGTGATGGGATTATGAAGTTCCCTCTTCTCAATCCTTGTATCATCATTCAAAAGGAACTCACGAAAGAGTCAAATGCTCGCTTCTCCAATCCGAAGAATCCAGAACTTCCCTGGAAATAGAATAATTCATCATTATCTCTCACCTATTTCCTTATTCAAACACATCAAAACCTCTGGAACAGAAGACTCTTTTCGTATTTGTCTGTGCCCCAGAATGTGATTGGAAACATTTTCCCATAAGGGGGTTGGACTCCGGAATTGGTTCAATCGTATGACGAGACTCCTTCGCTTAGCTCATCAAACTCAATTTCATCCCATCTTTTTCTCTTCTAAACTGAGGAGATATCTCTCCCTTGAGATAGGATAACAATGTTGCCTACGTCCATCCATTTATAACACCCCCCCCCCCCCCCATCCCCCCTCCCACTCACAATTAACATCGAACGACCACACGATTATCTCTGTTCGTATCACAACAAAACTTGGTATCTCATGGGTATCTCACATCAGTCAATTCAATCTCCATACCCCCCACCCTCCTACAGTCAGTCCTTCATTGATTGTCATCTCCATCTCCTCTCATCTAATTCTCATATCTTCTAATTCCCGGCCTTCTCATTCCCTACAAGTACACTCAATCCTCCTTCCCCCAAAAGCCACGACAATACAGAATGGCCAAAACAACGACGCCTTTCTATTATGGTCTAGGCTAATGACGAGGGGATTTCGATTGTGGAAAGAGACGGAGGGGGGGGGGGGGAGTGTTAGAGAGGAAGGAAACTCAAGTAAGACCATTCATTAAATGACTGTTCTTGTAGTGAATGTGTCATCTCTCGATGATATGGGAATTAACTAACCACGGTGTCGAATGCGCGTTTCTCCAGAGGGGAGAACCTCAGTCCGCCCTGCAAGGAAATGGTCTTTCGTACTCGATTAGTCTCATCTAATAGTTCATTCTGGGGACTACCCACTCTTCCGCCTGTCTCAATTCAACCTTTTCAAAAGGAAGCTAACTCCGTGAAAGGGGTGGGAAATCGCCCCCTTCTATCTCTCCCCCCCCCTCCCCCCTCCCCCCCCCTCCTCCTCCCTCATCGCTCTTCCTATTTTCCCCTCATATCGCCCACCCTCCACGATTACAGAGGCAAACGATCACTTTATACCGGAAAGCGTATGTGAATGAGAATCTATAGCGAAAAGGAAGAGTATAATGGAGAAGGGAAGAGGTTTCTAGATTGGTAGACATCATTCTCATCCATCTTGAGTGAACATCTATCTCTGTCTTCCATTCGCATGACTCCTCTCTCTCTCTCTCTCTCTCTCTTCATAGACTGGATTCATGGTCCTTCATTCTTCCCCCAGATAGACTTCCCTCTATTACCTCTGGTCTGTCTATCTTTGGTGGTCCCTCGTGGTCCACTTACAGTCAGTTCCTTCCTCCCTCTACTCCCTCTTCTTTTTCTCCTAATGACGAGACAAACTCTGTTTTCCCTGTCTCGAAACCTTCTCACATGTCGGATGGATCTACTCCCCTTCCCCTCCACAGAAATCTCTAACGAGTAATCAGAACTCATACTCCTAATGAGTACAAAAGGGGAAATAACTTACGAAAGTGTCAAAACTCCTCTTGTCGAATCCTCCGAATCCAGAACTTCCCTGAAAGAGATATTACTCAATCTCATGAAGGCATCTGATTAATCTTCACAATATCAATGAATGAAATATTCATCAGATTGCAATAATATGCTGTCAGAAAAATATGATCGTTCATTTAGAGACTGTAGAAAGTGATCATTATTTCTTCAAAGAAAACGGAAATGAGTAAAGCAGTCTCAACTTTTCTTGCCAGACAATTCACTTAGCATGCATTAAAGATGTCAACAGGTACGACAACAGCCCCATTGCTAGACTAATGTATGGATAATGGAGAGTAGTCATTTCATCATTATCAACAGAGAGAGAGGAAAGACCTTTGCTCTCGTCGTCGTTTCAGCATATTACCTCTGCAGTTCTCACTCTTTTCTCATGGAGTGACGTTCATTTCTCAGTCCGTCTATCAACTTGTCTACTATGTGAAACATCCCCGTCTCTCTCCCCTCTAATGACCTATGAATGGACAGTGGAAGGGGAACTCACGAAGGAATCGAAGGATCGCTTCACTGGAATCAGAAATCGACCGTACGAGGCACCAGATACACACTGAAATCATCATATTTATTGATCTCTCATGGATCAAAGAAACGGGAGAAGATGAAGAATGAGGAGGGCCTTCGTTCTGCATCTCCCTCTATGGTGGTAGAGGAGATCCTTAGTCAGTACAATCTCACGTCACACCCATTTGTTCCTCTATTGTCCGAGGTCGGATTCATTGTTCTGGCAGGGGAAATCCCCCCTCCCTCTTTCTAATCGCGTGTTTCTCTTCACTTCACACATCCGATCCAAAATAGCCGCCTAGATCATCTTTCACTATTTAACACTAAATGGAGCACTATGATGTATCTCTATCTGAATTACGAAAAGTGAGATCCCCTTTAACAGATCAAAGAATACGTAATCTGAGTCTCACGACCACACTCCTCCCTCATTTCCCCCCTCCCCCCACTCTACGACTACGATTTCTCATTCAATTAGATCGTGTAGGCGATAGCCATTCTTAGGAGAAAATAAGGCACGGGTGTCAAATTAAATACCTGACCTATTGTGTTCCTACCATGTGCTTCTTGTACTTCTACCGAACTCCTACCGTTCTCCTATCTTACAGTATCCCTCACTATACTAACCGTAGCGAGCATGGCGAATACAGTGAGTGAGATGGATGCCTGGAGAAGGAAAGAGGAAGATGATCGAGGATACATCTGGAATTGCATCATCAATAGTCAATGGGAGGGGAATCACTCACATCAAGAGAGATAGGGGCGATCGACTTGTATGTCGGTCGGAAGGAATGAATGAAAAGACTGAGAAGCAATGAGGGGGGAGGAGTCATCAGTGGGCGGGGCTTGTTCCTCCCCCCTATTCTCTCCATTCTTCATTATCTCTCCTTCTCAAGAGTCCTTCAGTCATTCTCTCATATCAGTCTTATCCAACCCATTCTAGTCCATCACATTCATCCGAATGGAGGTTGAGAGGGAGGGGGAAGGGGGGGGGGGGGAGGAGCGACTCATATGATGAACAAAAGACCGTCTCATATCGTCCCTTACTGAAATATTGTCTGGATATATTAATGAATTTGGATGCCTGAAGACACCCCACAGTAGAACGAAGAAAGAGAGTGGAAGAGAGATTTGAGTCTTCAGAGAGATCATTAGTGTCATTCCATTCCAGATATCCTATTTCGAGCCATCTCTACATTTCTCTTCTCTACAAACGATCACGTATAGTGGAAAGGGCATCCATGTCATATTCACACCCCCACTATGTGGATATATCTATCCACTGGACTCTCCACTCTTCAAACCTTCTCCTCCTCTTCAACCCTTGTCTTGCTCCCCATTCAACTCCGTGACTTTTTACCGTTAGACGTTCCACCCACAATAATGAATGGACTATTCTAATGTTGAGGGTGGTAGTTGGTGTGACTATTCAATCAGAGATCATCCTATTTGTTGATGTGACTTCTTCTGGATCTGGCAACATTCCTTCATTGCTTCCACTGACTTCTCTCTCAATCACATCATTTGTTCTCTCTTCGTCCCTTCTTTCGACTATTCCTCCAATCTCCCCTTCTATTCCGCAATCGCCCACAATCACAACGAACGAATCTCAAGAAGAAATGCGTCGCCTAGAGAGATGGACGATTATTTTCTCCCTTTCCCCCCAATATCTCTCTATCCCTCACATTCATCTATCACAAAATAAGCCTGTTTTTGTCCTTTTCTCCCAAGGGGAAATGGATTAGATACCGTACTGAAGGATGATAATTGAAGGGCCAGACAAAGAATAATGTAGTAGGGAATAATCCCGTCCATCATCATCTTCCCTCACATTCTCATCCCTCTTTCTATGAATAAGTCATCTCTTTTTCTAGGAATTCGGGTTTCTATGAATAAGTCATCTCTGGAGACTGCTCTTCATGTTCCTTGTTTTGAGTGTTTGAGTGAGATTGTATCACGTTGAAGTTGACTACCCTAAGGGAATAAGCTAAAGGATAGACATGGAATGGTCTCAAGGGAGAGAGACTTCGCTTCATCGTCCATTCATTCCTCGTCCACCCCCTCTACTCATTCACCCAAACTCGCACTATTTTAATGACAGCTCGTGAGAAATAGAGATGGTTTTAGAAGTTGAGATGAAAGGAACGAATGGACGATGAAATCGTGGTGAGAGAAAGTTTATTCCACACTAGCCGAGCTACGCTCGCTAGGGGTACGCCGTAGTTTGTTTAGAAATTAGTTTGAGTTTTCTAGCCTTGCTAAATGCCGCGAAATCACATTTCGAAGCTTCCCAATTCTAATGACTGTCAGAAACATTACCACCCTAACAACTATCAGAAAAATTACCGCCCTAACGACTGTCAGAAAAATTACCACCCGATGACTGTCTGAAAAATTACCACCCTTTTGACGGTCAGAAAAATTACCACCCTAGTGACTGTCAGAAATATTACCACCCTAGTCACTGTCAGAAAAATTACCACCCTTGTGACTGTCACTCCTCCCCTCCACGGCTAAAGATCTAATCGATACCCAAGCAGAACGGCGCAATTCGACCTAGTTCTGATAAAATTTCAGTCTGAAACATAACCACATCGGGATTGACACTCCTCGACTACTCCCCGAGATGACCCGAGCACGCGAAAATTATTGCAAAACACTTTGCACCGGTGGGGATTTGAACCCGCACTGTCACGATCCGAAGCCCCATCTTGAAACCACTACACCACGCTTTAAACTTATGGGGTTGCGTCCAGGGGGGAACGCGGGACAGTCAGTTGAAGGGTCGATTTTTGGAAAATCGCGAGTGTCCCGACTTTGAAACTCATTTGCACCTGGTCGGCATCGAAATCTGGCCTCGAGACCAGTCTCATTCGATCGGGCTCGATTCCAAGTACCTTAGTTGACTATTTCCCAAACCTTGCACCGTACCTGCAATGCTCCACCAACATTTTGCTTCGACCGGTGAATTTGTCATCGGGATTCTTTTATGTATAGGCGAACTAGCGGCCGCTCGCTACGGGCAATCCGTAAGTTTTTGTTGGGAAATGTGATTTTTAGACCTGAAAATATATTTTTCTAGCCGAAAAATTTTTTGCAAAACATTGTGCACCGGCGGGGGGTCGAACCAGGGGGTCTCTGCACGCTAGAGACGTTTCCCGAACACCCCCGGACACTTTGCAAATGATTGGTACCGGACGGGATTCGAACTCGTGGGTCGTGAATTCCGCTTAAATCCCTAATTTTACCCCACTGCGCCACGTTTAAATGGAGTTTTGGTGACCCGTGAACTGCTCAGTGCTGATGTACCATGACCCACCTACAACTTCGGATACACTATTGGTCATGACATGATCAACAAAAGCCATGAGATTCGCTCCAAAACGCAAAAAAGTAGGCTGTTTCACACCAGACCACGCCCACGCTAACGGACGCCCCAGGCTCCATTTTGGTCCGACAGCGCGGGATAGCATATCAAACGGTAGCTGGGGACATGCTGAACTTAATTTTTTAATAAGCCCTCACTATTCGGCTCGGATCTCGCGCAGTTGGGCACGGAGTAGGTCAAACGATTGATCGCGAAACCCCAAATTTTGACTTTACCCGGCCGTGTTAGGTTTCAAACACATGAAATCCTTTCATCTCCGGCTCTGCCCGACGCGTCTCGGCGAGCTCTACGACTTTCTTTTTCATATCGAAGCGCCTGAACTATTTCCCCGCCCACGAAATCCCGAAAACCGCAAAATCCGGAAAGTGTACCTCCGAAAACCAATTACCATAAAGCGGCTTTTGGTGCTACCATGTTCTACCAAGTTTAGAAAGATGCGCCAGCGTTTTCTGAAGCCCGAACCGCTTAGATCTAGTACTTGCCGATATTTGCCATATACTTGCCACTCGCCTGAATAGCGATTCGGACGATTTTGAACTCAAAAAGTGCCTTTTTTTGAAACAAAACCTTTTTTTGAAACAAAACCCCGGCAAAAGTCGGTTTCAACGTTAATAGCTTATAGGTGCATCTCGAAAAGTTAGAATAGGTTTGCACTAATCCCGAGCCGATCGGACAAGTACTTTTTCAGAAAATCGACCAAACGCAAAGTGTTGTCACTTTGGACTGGATTTTGACCTATCCAACCAAGTCCAGGTCAAATGCCGATAAGCACATTCGATCCGCAAAGACATTTTGGCTCTAGGGGCACTATTTGCCAAACTTGGCACCGCACCTCCAAGGCCCCTACAACATTTTGCTTCGACCGGCGAATTTGTCCTCGACGTTCTTTTATGTAGGGGTAACTAGCCGAGCGGCAGCTCGCTACGGGCAAGCCGTAGGTTTATTTATACTTTTTGTGATTTGTTAATCCAGAAAATTTATTTTTCTAGCCGAAAATTTTTTTCAAAACATTGTGCACCGGCGGGGAGTCGATCCCAGGGGTCTGTGCACGCTAGGAAACACTCCCCGACCACGACCGAACACATTGCAAAAGGTTGGTCGTGGCCGGGATTCGAACCCGGGGTCATGAACGACAGTCTGGGCTCTAACCACCTGCGCTATATTAACGCACGCATCCGACCACCCCGGACACGTTCTGGATACTTCTGAGGACGAGCAAAAGTTTTTGTTCCGGTCGGGATTCGAACCCGGGGGTGGCGGGCGCTAGTCTAACCGCTAACCACCTGCGCCATGATTTCGTTCTCAGCGAGCTCTACAACTTTCTTTTTCAACATGAAACGCCACAACTATTTGCCGCCCCGCTAAACCGCGAAAACCTCTAAATCTAGAAAGTGTGCCTCCGAAAACGAAATTCTATAACGCCGCTTTTGGTGCTACCAGGTTCTACCAAGTTTAGGAAGATGCGCCAGTGTTTTCTGCACACCGCACATCTATCCGCTAGTACTTGCCTATATTTGCCATATACTTGCCACCCGCCCGAATAGCAATTAGGGCGATTTTTGCCTATTTTTCGCTATGTGTCCCATTTGCTTGACGGAGACTAGTGGTTGGGGCGCGTGCCTTTCTCTACCTCTTGCAAAACATCACCTGCGGGCGGGAGTCGAACCTGCCTGCGTCGGCATGCCAGTCAGACACCATGCCCCTCAATCGTGCTTGCTGGAGACTAAGGCTGAAATCACGAGAGGAAAAAAGTTTCTTCAGGAACCGTAGCGGTATCTTTACGAGAAAAGGCCAAATCTCCACATCCGGCTTTTCAGAGCCGGGTTTCGCCTATTCAACAACTCCGAACCAATTTTGACTCTTCACGAAAAAGATGCGCCGTCGCAAGTTGCACATGACCCGCATATTTCCCAAACATTCCCCCACGCCTAAAACTTTTCCCGACGAAATGCCGATCTGGCATAGGTCTTTCTTTTATGTATAGGCGAAACTAGCCCAGCTGCCGCTCGCTACGGGCAAGCCGTAGGTTTATTTATACTTTTTGTGATTTTTTTAATCCTGAAAATTTATTTGAAGTCCTCATTCATTCTGTCAGATCAAAATACGTTGGTATCCAAGTCATTTGAGGGAAGTTACATCATCACTCTTTGTGTATGATTATTGCTATGTGGAAGGTAAATGAGGGGGTCGACTCATCTTTCACACAAGCATGTCCATGCTACACCTCAATTTGGTAGGTATTGGGTAACTCAAACAACTATGACTAACTATTTTATGTACCTACGCTCCATTACTTCAATCTCACAAAATAAAGCATTATTCATAACGACTCATAACTACCGATTTATTAGAGTACTGTGTGAGAGACTTCCACTATCTCTGTGTGAGAGACTTCCACTATCTGTTTATCTCAAATTACCTCGGGTCTTTCAATGAACAACACAATAAACCAGAAGAGATCTTTCAGACACTCTCTTACTATCCTACAGAAAGGAGTAATAATAACATCTAAAATAGGGGTTTCTAATTCGTCGGTTCTCCTTTTATCTCTCACAATTTCGTCGATTATCGCCAATTATCGACAAGGAATTTATTCCACGAATGAACGTGAATATCGTAGCCAGCACTGGTGACCTCGTAATCTTTCACCTACAAAATAATGTAAACATCATAATAATGTAAATCGAAAATATGAAAAAAGTGAGAAATACATACCTCCACTCTGATTGCGTAAGCCAGCTCATTATTATCCGCGCACACTTTTTGCCAGATATCGACTGCGTCTCCATTTTGCACCTGATAATGCATTAATAGTCTACAATATCCTCCCTGATCATCAGGTACTCATCCTGATCTACTCACATTGTATGCCTTCTTGCAAGTTTTCTCGTCATTCACTCGCACTTTCCCACTCAACACCAGCTTCTCGGCCTGTCTGAATCGGGACTCACTAGATTAATGAATCATCCCCCCAGACACTTAACTGCCCCCGCAATGAGCATCCCTCATAAATAGTAACAATAATCACCATTGGGTACGGTAACAATTATGGCGTGGAAACGTTGCTACTTGTCTACATAGAGACACAGAAAGATCACATAGACAACAGGTTGCGTTTTCAAACGAAATTTTGATAAATGACAGTGAAAAAATAACTTACGAACTGGGTACTCCGGCTGATTTGGCAACGAATGTGTCCAGTCGTCTGCTACCTATCTCAAAAAATAATCGAATAAACTCCATATTTAGTAGGTACGATACTAGAATACCTTGAGTGTCTTCTTCTTATAATCCTGTGGTAGTCCATCATCATCCTCCTCTTCCTCATCCTTATCGATGCTCTCTTTCTTCTTCCATACCGTAGTCGACACAGAGAAGGGTCTCGTCGAGATCGCGAGGGATACGGTAGTCCTTGTGGGAAGTACTGTATAGAGGGGAGAGAGACGAGAAAGAGATGCCTCGAATCGATACGCACAAGGAATCAATTGACGGAGACTGAGCATTCTGAGAGCAGAGAGGAGATTGAATGAGAGAGGTGGGGGGGGGGGGGGGGAGGGGTGGAGGGGGAGGGGGAGAGGGCTTCATTGAGATATCAGAGGTCCGCCAACAACGGTGTGGATGAACATTCAATCGGAAGTGAATCACTATAACTTTATCATGATTTATGAACGACTCGTAAATCGCCTCACAATTCCCATGTGTACAATCAGATTACAACGTCATCTAGCAAAACGAAGAGAGAATCAAAGGAGGAAAGAGGAAAATAGACTAGAGGGATCTCTCCTCTTCTTCATCCAATTTATCAGTAGATATCCAGTGATCGAACCATCTCCCATCCATTTCTTCAGATGCAGATAGACCTTCAATTATTAATTTGTTCCCCTTCACTCAAATACTTCCTTCACATCGATAGGATTGATGGTTTGAAAACCAAATGAAAAGAATGAAATGGAAAGATTTAAAAAAAAATTATTATTATTATAAGATTATTTAAATGAAATATAACCTTGGACTCGTCCTTCTTCGATTCTCTTCTTGTCTTCTTCTTTGATAGTCTCCCTCAATACAATTCTAGTCTTCCCTTTAGATGCTCCAAATGATCCCTCAATCTCCCAATTGAACCACATGAGAGACGCACCTTAAATGATAAGATAATCAATAATCTGGTCATAATAGTATCTCACTTCCATTCCAGTGAATAAACTCTGCTTTGTCTCCTTCTTGAACAGATTCTTCACAATCAGAGTACGAGAATCGTGCACTCGCTCAACCTGACCAATCAAAACGGTATCATATCTACTGTCTCGTCCCTTCTAATACTCACCTCTCCTTCCCTCTTCTGACGGGAGAAAAAGCGAGGAGAATCACTCTGGATTGCAGTCAAATGACCATGGAAGGAGAAGCGACAACCCTCCCAATATATCAATTATTATTTAAACAAAAATGAAGATGACGAACCTTAGCTTGTAGTTCCAATCTGGATGCGACATAGAATGACCCGAGAGGGAGAAGATGGATGGGCCAGAGAGAGGAAGGCAGTACAGGGAGTGGGAGTGGGAGTGGAGAGGATAGGGAGAAGTTCCAATGATCTCAAAGAACACAATGAGAGACTTGCATCAACTCCACAAATCTCGTACCCGTCTTTTTGCTCTCTTCCGAATCGAACTGCGGCCATTTCGGTTTCGTATCCACATGAGATGTGCATCTAGGATGACTTATTCATTCCCCCCCCCCTCCCCCTCCCCCTACCTCCCTCTTCCTCTCACCTTCGATCCATCCTTGATAGGGAATCTGAAGAAGGGAATCATGGTGACAGTGGCTCGTAGGGATAAGAGGGGAGAGAGACGACCTTGAGAGGAGAGAATGATGGAGTGAAAGAGAGGGAATGGAAGGAAGATTGACCTGGGGGACCGACGATGCATCGAGTGATTGGATATTGAAGGGAAGAGACGAGCATGGCCCACTCTCTCACCAGCAATGATCTGAGATAGAAGGGAATCATCCAGAGGGAGAGAGATCTTCTCTTCTTCTCTTCACTCACCTTTTCCCTTCCTTCCTTCCATGACTGTAATTCCTTCACTTTCCCTTCTCTCTTTCGTCATCCCGATCTCGATTTCAGTGCCCACTCTAGAATGGAATTATCATTAGATTGGTCAGAATATTCATCATTATCACTCACTCTTTCATAAATATTGGACGAAAGAAGGTGAAATTATCACATTGAAAATCGTTTTCACAACCCTTCTCCTATTATTATTATCTCAGTCAATAAAATTACCAACTAGTCAAATCAATTTACCCGTCCCCTTCCCTTCCCTCCTCTCCCTCTCCTCCTCACATTCATTTACGATCTCTTCCGTGACTCGAGTCGACTGGTCGTCTCCTTCTTCCAAGGAGTGCGACACTTTATTCAAAGTCGAAGCATCTATTCATTCTAATACTCAAAGGTACGTATCCTCAGGACCTCAGATCCTCAGTATGGATACCGTATACCTTCCTTTCCTTCCCAATGGTATTATTGATTACAGCTGAGAATGTCATTGATTGGACTGGATGTCTCGTGGTGTCTCATTGTGGTCAATGTCTTCCTTCCTCTTCTATTGCTTATTGACTGTAAGGAGGGAAGAAGGGAGCAAAGGGTGCTCCTCCGAAGGGAGCCAATCAACCCCTCCTGTCGCCCCACCAGTCCCTGGAGTCGTTCCCAAGGTGAGGATTACGGTAGGAGTTGGAGTACTGTAATGTATTGATTGGAGCCTGGTGCTCCTGCCCCACCCGGGGGAGCAGTTGCTGCACCCACTGTAGTGGAGCATTGCCCCCTCCTCCCAAGGAGGAAAAGAAGGCAGAGCCACCTAAGAAGGTAAGGAGTACTGTAGGATGAGGAGAGTACTGGAGATATTACAGGAAGAAGAAAAGAAAGAGGAAGAGAAGAAAGAAGAGAAGAAGAAAGAGGATAAAAAAGAAGAGAAGAAGGAGGAGGAAAAGAAAGAAGAAAAGAAGGTATGAGGAATAGGGAAACTGTCAGAGAAGAAGGGTAGTGTACCTATATTAAGGAGAAAGAAAAGAAAGAGGAGGAAAAGAAGGATGGAGAGAAGAAAGATGAGAGGAAAGACGAGGAAGAGAAGGAAGAGAAGAAGGATGATGAGAAGAAGAAGGAGATAAGGAGAAGGTACGGTAATGTTACCAGGCAATAGGCGCTTTTATCAATTTCAGAGCAAGAAGAGCAAAAAAGAAGAAAGGAGAAATCGAAGAAGGAAGAGAAGGATAAGGAAGTAAGAAGACTACAGTAATCAATCAATACCATATCCATTGAGGGAGCATCGGCGGTTGGAAAAGTGAAGGAAGGGGAAGGAGACAAGAAGGATGAAAAGAAGGTAGTGAAGTGCATCCTTCAATGAGAATAGAATTTGGTAATTCAGGATGGAGAAGAGAAGAAAGATGATGAGAAGAAGAGTAAGGAGGAGGAAAAGGTAATGATAGGAGAGAGAGAGAGAGAGAGAGAGAGAGAGAGAGAGAGAGAGAGAGAGAGAGAGAGAGGAGAGAGAGAGAGAGAGAGAGAGAGAGAGAGAGAGAGAGAGAGAGAGAGAGAGAGAGAGAGAGAGAGAGAGAGAGAGAGAGAGAGAGAGAGAGAGAGAGAGAGAGAGAATCATTAATACATTGTCGAATTCCAGTCGAAGAAAGAAGAGAAGAAAGAAGAAGGAGAGAAGAGTAAGAAAGAGGGATCCAGAAAAGAAGGAAAGGTAATGAAGGAAGCTGTATGTTCCTTCAGTTAAAAATTTCCATTTCAGTCGAAGAAGGAAGAAAAGAGTAAGAAGGAAGAAAAGAAGGATGGAGAGAAGAGTAAAAAAGAAGAGAAGAAGGTAATTGAATAGCGCGGATTACAGTACCTTGGGAGTATTGTAGGAAGGGAGACTACTCAAATATGATTGTAGGATGAAAAGAAGGAAGGAGAGGGATCGAAGAAGGAAAAGAAAGAAGAAGTGGAGAAGAAGGACGAAGAGAAGAAGGAAGGATCTAAGAAAGAGAAGAAAGAAGATGAGAAGAAGGTATTGGAGAGAAGAAAGGGGCTATTGTATCAATGATGATAATTGAAGGATGGAGAGAAGAAGGAAGAAGAGAAGAAAGATGGAGACAAGAAGGAGGAGAAGAAGGTTAGAAGGCAGATGGAGAAGGATTGATAATTGATTATTGCAGGAAGGAGAAGAGAAGAAGGAGGGAGAAGGCTCAAAGAAGGAGAAGAAGGAAGGAGAAGGAGAGAAGAAAGATGACAAGAAAGTACCGTAATCCGAAAGATGATTGTGATGTATAGTTATCCATTTCAGGATGGAGAGAAAACCGAGGCCAAACCCACTGAGATCAATACACTTGAAGCAAAGAAGACAGAGGGAGGTGAGATACGGTAGCTATCGTACACTCAAATGATTATTGATTACAGACAATAAGGCATTCACTATTGAACCTCTCGAAATCAAATGGGATAAGGGCAAGGGAGAGAAGATGATCAAGGTAAGAGTCCCCCCTCCCCCCTCCCCCCCCCCCCCCCTTCAACCCTAGATCCTTCTACATTCAGTTGACCAACAACAGTCCCGATCGTCAAGCCATCAAGATGAAATGTTCCGACAACGCCCTCTACCGTATCACCCCCGTATTCGTGTTCCTCGAGGCAGGCAAGACCATCGACATCAAGGTAGATCAATAGAAAGAGTACTGTAATCAATGGGTATACTGTAGGTGGAGAGACTGCAAGAGACAGTCAAGGAGGACAAGGCTGTCTGCATGGTCGCTAAATGCGCAGCGGCAGACACGGTATGAGTCCCTCTCCCTCTCACTCTCCGTACCGTAATCTCTCTTTCTCGTCAGGACCCAGCACCGATCTTCAAGTCCGTCCCTGTGGAGCAACAGCAGAAGTACACCATTCCCTTCACGGTGTCTGCATAGAGCGAAAGAAATGAAGATGGTGACCTCAATCGACCTATCTAGAGTACTCCTATTCTATGATAAAGGAACACCAAAACACCCATGTCTTCATTGTCACACATGCGATACCTTGCTTCCCTACAGTATAGTTGGGAATGAGCAAAGATACTGACCGAATCTCTCCATTGAGTACACTTCCAGTCATTACATTTCCTTTTCCCTTGACTGCGAAACAATGATCGATGGCGATTAGAGGAGAAGGCAGAGAAGGGAGAGAAGAAGAGGAAGAAGAGGAAGAAGAGGAGCCTCAATATATTCATTGCTCTTCCATGTCTCTCTTCGACCGTACCTTCTCCATTTCCTGTGATCAATTCCTCTATTGATTTCTGACTCGATTGATCACTTCTTCCTTCATTTCTTCCGATTGGGAGATTCACTCGGATCTGCATCACTCAATTATTCCCTTCTCCCTTCTCTCTTCCCTCCTCTCCACTCACAATCTTGGGTATTTCCTTCACTCCAAGTGTCTTGAAGGCTCGTTTCACTGATTTCTCTGCTCCTTCCATCTACAATCAATCTTCAGTCCACGATAATCTATCTACCGTACCTGTTCCCCACTGGCGATATCTTCTTTAGTCATCACAACGATCATTTTGGAGGGACAACAGAGGAAGCAAGGAGAAGATGTTCTGCTGTCTGCAATCAACTATCGGAAAACGAGAAATCGACTCTTTCAAAAATAATTGTAAACAAGTGATAATTTAGTCTCCATCTTTTCCTTTTCCTTGCTCACTTGTGATTCGACTCCTTTCACTGCACTCACTACGACTATGGCTCCATCGATGACTGATGAGGCTGCGATCACCTCAACGAATATTACTGATCATTGATCTTCTGAAAGAGATCTTAAGACTCCATGAACAGCGAGTTTATGACAGTATTATTAGGGTAGAAGAGACGAGACGCGACTCAACTGACAGCTCTGATCAATGTGGCATGACCGGGACAATCAATGAGAACTACTCGTTGACCTGCGAGTGAGAGGGAGGAGTATCTGGAAGGAGGGGAAAGGGATATATATCATCCCGAGGGAGGAATATTCACCCCAGATCCACAGTGTTCTCTCTTCCTTCCGCATGGTTGAATGCTGCAGTTGAGGCTATCTGAGACCAATTCATTACATTATGACACACAATCCAAATTATAACAAATCAGTGCAATGTATTCAACAAAGGTCAGAGATCAAACCTCGGTGATGGCTCTGGCCAGAGTAGTCTTCCCTGCATCAACATGCCCTAGAAGGGCTATGTTCATCCTAGAGTATCCAGATGGACCTGATATAATACCATAGTGTACTGTATCGTTTATCCAAGTACTTTTCGGTCGATGACCACTTTTCTTCATTGTTTGGGCAGATTGTAGTGAGAACAATCAAAACTTTTTATCTTAGCAAGAATTATTGAGTTAGTCATGTGACAATCGAATAAACGGAATGGAATTAGCGTGGAAATTCTACATACAGCTAAGATTTATGGTAGGTGAATACTTACAGTTGGAGAGGTAATATTGATGCGAATTTATAATACAAACAAATGTCATCACATAAGAAATACAAAGTTATACTAATACTCTATCTATAAACTCATAAAATCGATATTGTATCGAAAAGAGGGAATATGAGTATTTTCTACAACACGGTTAC
>BTSX01000005.1:22226990-22245662 GCA_036245825.1 Pristionchus entomophagus
GTTAATCAGAGATTGATTGAGATTGAGAGCAGGAGCAGGAGGGGGAGGAGCCGGAGTATACACGAAATCTGCAATCACTTGTCATCACTTTGAATCACGGTCCATTTTATGTGTCTATATTGAGAGAGGGAAGATACATACCAGCATGGGGCATGGCTCTCTTGCTTCTGATACACGCTGCCACCCATTCTGTAGTCAGGATCGGCTTCTTCGATGTAAGAACACTCTGAGAAGAAGGGAATGAGTGTTGGAGTGATCTCTTCTCTTCTCATCTCTCTACCTTCTCAACAATTGGTCCTCCGATGACAACAACATGAGTGGCCATCTCCACTCTGGTCGCTCTAGTGGCTCCACTCCAATTGACCATCTTCTTCCACCATCCATCACGTCCATCCACAACTCCCACTATGAACAGACGCAGACCCTGGAGAGAGAAAGAGAGAGAGAGAGACGACATCATATTGCCCCCTTCCCCTTCCTCCTCTCATTCTGACCTCAAAGAAGTCTTCATCTCCAGTCATAGTATTGATATCGATATCTTTGGTTGCATCGACTATCCTTCCTTCATCCATCGTCATTTCCATCATATTGCTCATTGGACGAGACGAATCTTGTCGCATGAAGGAAGCCCTCAAGAGATCACCCATCCATATCCAAATGGAATCACAATTGGCATCGTATTACTATATTACACATCACTGTTGGTTTTAAACAACGTCAAATATTCTAGCATTTTCATAATGTGGATACGAGTGTTGTCTTCCTAGGGCTACTTGTTGAATGCACTTACTTGACTACACTGACGTCATTAATGGTCCTGGATGTAGTGTTGGCACTCGAATTCAATCCAATCGATATCGTCGAGTTATTCAATCCCCCCGGACCCGAGGGGGCTGGAGCTACCATTGAGAACTGAATAGAGAAGAAATAAGCACTCACTGGCCACACATATTCCATATCGTTCTCTATGTTATAGATATTTGAAAAGTGTGCAACAATTAACTAGTGCAAGTTCTCAATTAACCTTCGAAAGCAAACGAGCCCTCGGCGAGTTTTCCAAACGAGGGCTCGTTTTCCCTTAAATTCGAGGGCTCGATTTGCGGCGCGAGCGGTCGGAGAGGGGGGAAATGAGCCCTCGCGAGCCCTCGCCTCATTTCGTGCAATGTCGGCCGAGCGGAGTGGTCCCTCCGCGCGGCCACGCGGATTCGATGCCCCGCCGGTGCAAAGTGTATGCCACAGTTTTTGCATGATATTACGTGTCTCTAATCCTCTCATTTCGAACCGTCTCATTCGGCGAGCCGTCGCGAGCATTCTGTATCTCACTGACCGCTCGAGTCCTCGTATTGAGGGCAGAATGGGACTCGCGCGAAAACGAGGGCTCGTTTTCGAATACAAACGAGCCCTCGTTTTCGCGCGAGTGCTCGCTTTCGAAGATCTATTCTCAATCATCGATATCCACAAATACTCACATCCAGATCATCCGGGGGTTTGGCTCCTCCCTTCGTGGGAGTACTCGCTCTAAAATAATTCTCCATTATATCCTAATCTCATCTCTCTATATCCCCCCTCTCCCTCCCTCTTCTCCCCTCATCACTTACCGTACTCTCTCAGGATCATAATGGGCTTCCTTCTGAATATATCCCATTTCTACACTCCTCATCAGCCATTTGAGAGTGACGATATGGATGTTTCCCCATTCACGAGCCTGTATATCAATCACCCATTCATATCCCCCTTCTCTCCCCCCCCCCCTCCCTCCCCTTCCACTCACTCGTTTGAATTTGTCTCCTGAATTCTTGTTCGTGATCAGATGAGTACATCGACTCTTTTTCATCTCCGGAGAGAATTCACCTGACAACACAAATTAACATCTGCCTGTGAATGATCAACACCAGATCATGGATGGTTCATATTGAATGGAGAGGGGAGGGGGGGAAGGGGGGGGGGGGGAGGGGGGGGAGATACCTCTGCCCGCCTCGACTAATCTCCCTGCATGGCTCCTCTCAGCCGGAGACAGTCCAGACACTGTGATCACCTACCGAACATTCCATTTTATCTCATCCAATCAATATTCTCAACCTACCATATCCTTGAACAGGGGAACTCGATAATTATCGAATACATCATTTGTGGTCACACAATCGTCTCTCAGATACTCAATCACATTGCTCCACGATTCTGAAACCAATTAGCGTATCCTCTATCCCGTTCACAATCAATATTACCGTACCCGTGATCCAGTCTTCTCGGAGGATGGGCAACTTCAATTTAGCACTTTCAGAGTATTTGGGGAAGGCAGTATTACAGTTCTTGGCGATGAGGACAGTGACCTGAAGAGAGAAGAGAGAAGAGAGAAGAGAGAAGAGAGAAGAGAGAGAAGAGAGAAGAGAGAAGAGAGAAGAGAGAAGAGAGAAGAGAGAAGAAGAGAGAGGAGATGTCATCTTGTTCCTCTCTCCTCACTCACCTTATCATGTAGATCATTGGACACCATTCCACCCAATCTCCTCACGAGTTCACTTAATTCACTCTGCAATTAGACCACGCATCTTTTCGTTAGAGGATATTCACAGTCGCTCTTCTTATCCAAAATCCACTATTTATTAAGCTCTTCGTTCCCCCCCCCCCCCACCTTCTTCTTCTTTCCCAAACCACTGAAGCATACAACTGCTCCCTCCATTGAAAGGGCGTAGATTGCATGTCTCCATTTGGGAAGTCGCCCCTCTGATTTGATGCATCGATCCACCACGAATGGACCAACTACTCTGTAATCACATTTATCAGTATCGTTTGAAGATGGCTATTGATTGATAGTTAATACACCTAAAAGACGTGAGTGGCTCACTTGCACCCTTTGCTCATTAGATGTTCGTATTCTGGTCCCTCGAATTGAGGAAGTACGTAGATATCAGGAGAAGATCTTTCGATCGAAAGGACCTGACAAAGAAGAATAGGGGAATATATATATCAATATATTCATTCATGCATATATCAGGTGTAATAAATATGACATGTATGATAGATAAACCTGAGATCTCGAGATCATCTTCGGTTCGATATTTTTCCTCTCCATCACCTTAATAAGGCTTTCATTCCCTTCGTTGTTCCTTCCCTTCTCTTACCCCGAATAAAGTCTCGTGGAAGTTGAACAGTTCTTGGTATTTTTCGTCACACGGAGAGGGCACTTCCATCACAAACAAGCAAGGAACCTGATGACAAACATACTCACATACTTCTCTCTACTCTCTAGTCAGTTCAATCAACCATAACCCACATCATCACTCGTCTCGGCTCCTTCGTCCTCTAGATCGAGAATCTCTGCTACTCTGGTACTCCTTCCGATAGATGATCGTCGTTTCTTCGGTGCATTCATACTGTAATTAAAGTGAAAGATAAGAATTCCCTCGATGAGATAATACTCGAGACACAACAATATATACACACCGATTATACACACGGACAACACTGCACAAATGGGAAGAAGGGACAGATTGTAAATATCTTTATCTGCAAGTGTACACTGTGTAGCTAACCTGTATTGTATAACTATTCATACATCGAATAATATACGTATAATACACCGAGTAACAAACGATCCGTCTGTGAATGGCTCTTTGAGGCAATACGCATAAGATCTCTATCGGGACCAATGCCTATCTACAATAGACTAATCTCGATTGATACTTTCAATGGGATATTTCTTTCCCCTCCATTCAATCTCTACTGCTCTTGCATTCTCATCGAATCTACAGTGGGGAAAGAGTTCGTCCGCTAGTTTAGACGTGAGAAGGGCTAGATCGAGACGGGAAGGATGATAGAGTCGACCATTCGAACCAAGAAGGAGAGATGATGGCTAGAAGGTCCGATATCACTTGATCCAAGTATATTATATAATTTTGAAAGATGAGAGGCACATAATTTAAGCGCGAATAGAGAGAAGGGACTGCCAAAGGGCACGCACTCTCTGGTGGGAGCTTTCTTCCCTCCTTCCTTCCGATAATTCATACGTGGAATCGCTTTCCCAACCCATCAACCAAACAAAACGGCTAATTAACTGACATAAATGATATGAATGGGTAACCTCGAATGTAATCTGGAGTGAACTCTCTCCAATTAAGAGTTTATCCTCGTCTCCTTCCCTTTTCAATCGAGTGAAAACAAGAGGACGATCATCACAACGGAGATAATTACACTCGATCCCACATCTCAAATGAGAAAGAATGGGATGGGATGGAATGAATGACCATGAGGAGAATATATTTATCCATTCTCAATCCATTCCCCTATAAATACACAAATTCAACTGACCTACTCATGAAGGGAAACTCGTTCCATCTCTCTGTCTTATTAATCTTGAGCATACGGTAGAAGAAGTTGAGAAAAGCTACATCTGAAAGGGAATCTTTGAATATTAGCCCCTTCGCGCCTTCATTCTCTTATCAGTTGTTATCTGAGATCAATCCATGGAATGTTGTCTCTATGAAACATCCTCATGAATCGTCCTATACCCATCATTCTTTTTAGAAACTAAAGTTTGACCACACACAGCTGACTGAGTCCTTCGAAAATTACACTGATAACCAACTTGATTAGTTCTTTGAATTCTCAAGTATTAATACCTTTGTAGCTGGAAGTGAAGTTCTTGTGCTTCGTATCATCCAGAAATAATCTTCCTTCGTGAGAAACGTAGTAAAAGTACTCCCTCTTTCCCTCCACAGAAACGCCTTGGACATACCGTAATCCCTCTGACAGAGCTCTTATCGATAGACGCATATTGCCATCTACTTCGAGGAGATCATCATCAGAATGGAAATCATCTCTCAATTTCAGTACTCTCGCGGGAAATTCCGACCCGCCATTTCTCCTCGCAAACCCTCAACATTTATACAAACGATTTATCTGACTAAGACTTTCATAATAAACTTCATACATAGTCATCGACTCTAACACAACGACGAAACGATCGAAACGACAAAGGAAGAGAAGGAATGAGGAGATAGATTGTCCTCATTCTAGTCTCATCGATCGATACTACCATTAGAAGAGAGGCATCTTGTGTTGCTTTGCATCTTGAGCCTTGGCGAATTCCTCGTCTTGAGCCACCTCAATGGAAATATCACTACTATTTAGTAACTTATATGAATAAAACTCTCAATGTGGAGAGCTAGAGTTCACAAGAGAACCGCAAAAGTACCCAACGGCCCCGGTGAAATTCGGGGGCTATTTGAGAAATGAGATGGGTTATTTCGAGGGGGGGGGGGGGGCAAAAAACATGAAAGTTCCGAAATTTGTTGACCACGGCCTACACAAATATAAAATAACGACGAGTCGCAAATAGAAGCAGTTTGAAAATTATTTCTCACAGTGCTACCTGTCAATCGGTTATGTCGCGGTGGGAGTAAATAAGCTTTGCGGCTTTATTTCCAAGCCGCAAAAATAAGTGTCCTAATGGACCCGCAGGGGAGGGAGTGTTTTGACCATTTCCTGTGTTTTCTTTCATTTAAAGTTCGCATGTTCTGGATCGATAGGAGCCTGCGACCGGTAACCTATAATTTAAGTACTAAAACAAGCCACCAAGTGCTCTATTCGCTGAAATAGATCATCACGTCAAAATAATAAAAATCACGTATCTGACACACACCTTTTTAGTGATTATTTTTTTACTCTTTTTAGTGATTATTTTTTAAAGAATGGAAGTGATTTTGCTAAATCGGGCATGCTGAACAACCTAACGCTGTGACTTTAAACAAATCATGCAAAATACGTGAAAAATCTGTGCAAGCGGCGGCCGCATTAATCCCCGAGTTTCAAGGGATCGAGAGATGTGTTATCGTGGAGTAGTGGATAGTGCCCATCGTTGTCATTTTGGACGACATGGGTTCGAATCCAACTTCGACAAAATATTTTGCATTATTTTTTCATAATACTTTCTTGTGTTTTTTATCGCCGTAGTATACCAAATTATCAATTATTTCCTTCTTTTTCATTGAAAAAAGAAAAAATATTCTTTTTGCTTCGCAACTGCTAAATATTATTACGGGATCATGAGTTATACTACAGCGACATAAAACAGAAGAAAATATTACGAAAAAAATAGTACAAAACATTCTGTCGAAGTTGGATTCGAACCCATGTCGTCCAAAATGATAGCCAGGACACTGTCCACTACTCCACGAGAACACATCTCTCGATCCCTTGAAACTCGGAGATGAATGCGGCCGCCGCTTGCACAGATTTCCCACGTATTTTCCATGACCTATTTTAGGCACTTAGGAAGCAAAAGTGGCAACCTATGAAAACGGTTCGGGCATACCCCGAGGGGTGTTATTCGACCCATGTCAACGAATTTCACCGGGGCCGCGGGGTACTTTTTCGATTTCCTTATCATGCAATTACTTTCATTATTTGCATTAATTCCAAACAAACCATTCAACAATAATGTAACACTGATCAAATTTGACTGGGATTGGCCTTTTTTCTCTCTACTCTCCACATTTCTTATTTCTCATTTTCAACGTCTCAAAGTGTGGCCGGTTTCATATTGCTCGCATTCATAGCTCTCATTGCTTTCATTTCGTCTGTAACCTTTGTTGCCCTATGTGGAGGAGGAAAGAAGGTCACCATACTCTGCTAACCATTTCCTAAACTTCAATTACTTTAGGATAATGCGCCTAAAGCAGGTGGTCCAGGATTGAAGAAGAACGATATTGCACCAACTGAAGTGGGCGAGTGTCCCAAGGGTGAGTTACAGTATCCCTCCCACTTAAAATGATTACGGTAACTATTCAGACACTGTCGCTGATGTCAAGAGCAGTTGGGGTGGAGAAGGAGCGGATAAGAAGAACGAGAAAAAAGCCTAATTCCAATCTTCAATCAACAAGAACCCCTTCCCCCCTCGCCCTCATTCCCACCACAGGTCTCGAATTTGTGAACAAAAATATTGGATGAAATTTTCATTTGTTCGAACATAAGCAACAATCCCTTCGCCTCTGCTATCAGAATATAAATCGTCCCTCATGGTCAGATTCTCTGACGTTAGAGAAAAGTAATTTAAACCGAGTTCTCCTTACTAGCGCATGAGGGGGTGGCACAGTAACCCAAAATCATGCCCGGAGGTTCATACTTGGTGGTTAGAGTCCCAAGGAGTGGGTTACACTTCAGCCATAAAATTGACCCAAAAATTGATCTTTGATCTTTCAGATCGAAAATTTTCAAATTTTCAATAGATCATTCGAATGCGCATCAAAAGTTATGTAAAAATACAAGTATTCGAATATCGGGGACCCTCAGAACTCGAATTATGTTGGAAATGTAGAAAAAACACAATTTTCAAATTTTCAAAAAATTCAAGCACCACTTTCCAATGATTTCCCCCTCCTGGAAAGTTGATATGTTATGTGTAATTTTATAATAAAAATCAGAAGAGACATGTGCGATTTATGTGGGAGGTACCGAAAACATACGTTACCCCGAAAAACTATCACCCAATCGTCGACGCTCTCTCGATACTCTACGGTTGAAGTCACCCGATAACACTGGTGTGTACCCTCTAGGCGCACTCTGCAGGGCGGCATCGACTTGGTCAAGGAACGAATCGTAGTCCCTATCGTCATAGGAGGACGTTGGGGCATAAGCGTTGACCAAAAAGATGCGTTCCTGTGGCAGTTGAAGAGTGGCTAATCGGGGAGAGAGGGCTCGGAACACCGCTCCTCGCGCTAACTGCGCTCGGAGGAGAAACGCAACACCGTGAGACGCAGTGGTACTACCCGAGTGGTAGATCACTATGGCTGAGGAGCTGAGCGAGAACGAGCCTACACTCACAATTCTTGACTCTTGCATAGCGATCACATCCCACTTGATCTTGCTGAGGGCCAGTTCGAACTCCGCTTGTCTCTCGAGGCGAGCGTCCGGGCATTGATGGAGCCGATGTAGAAGTGGCGATCCATCAGGAGGGCTTACAACTACCGCGTGCCGACCGCTTCTGGTAGAGGGAGACTAGGCCTGGGCGGAGGGAAAGACGGAGAGCAAAGGCGCACTCAACCGCTCGCCGATCACTTGAGGACCCAGAATGAGGGAAATGAATTTCATATCGGTGATTTCGCCTCACAGTCCCCGAACGCACGCGGCCGCACCTTCACCGAGGCCTGTGTGCGTAACAACCTGCGTGTTTGGAACACCTTCCAAAAGAAAAGATACGGTAGAATCTGGACTTGGCGGTCACCGAACGGCTCCACACTCTCCCAGATAGACTTCATCGCCGCCCCTCCTTCTGCGCGTGTTGTC
The DNA here is from genome assembly GCA_036245825.1 of Pristionchus entomophagus. Classification (NCBI taxonomy): domain Eukaryota; kingdom Metazoa; phylum Nematoda; class Chromadorea; order Rhabditida; family Neodiplogasteridae; genus Pristionchus; species Pristionchus entomophagus. The sequence goes on from BTSX01000005.1 coordinate 22,235,271, forward strand.
AACTGTGGAGTAGTTGGACGTTTCGAATTCGACTCCGACCACCGTCTTGTCCGGATGTGCCTTTATCTTCCCCGTAAGGCAAAGCAGAAAAGATGCAGAGAGCGTTACGATTTCGATCGGCGCGCATACTCCAACTCGAATCTACTCGGGTCCCTGCCCCTTGCGCGCCCCACGTCTGCTCCGGAAGCCTACTCGACCATCGTCGCTTTCACCCAGACCGCTGCAGCCAACTGCTGGAGAAAGCGTCAAGTGCCACCCTGGATCTCGCCGCCTCATCGCAACTCGTCATCTTCTGCGTGCAACTCCTCGTGATGCTGTTTCTTTCACGATCGCCTGCAAGAATGCCCGTGCCTCACTCTGCGATCACATCCGCCGACGGAAAGAAAAGCAAGCAAATGAAGCAGCAATCATGGGGAGAAGCATCGTCCGCGCTAAGAGAGATCTACACTCAACTAAGACGCGCCTTCTCGTTCCCGACCCCGCTACTAGAGCGCTTTCCCAAGATGCGACGAAAAAGGAAGTCCAGAGTTTCTACAACAATCTCTACTCGACCGCAGTCGCGCTCCCGCTAGCTGTGCCTCCCTCTACCGAGATTCTTCCACCCTTCCTGGCTGATGAGTGTCGCGATGCGATTTCTCACCTCAAGTGTGGCCATTCCCCTGGCTCTGACAAGGTTCTCCCAGATATGCTCAGTCTGTCTCGGGATTACCTTGCTCAACCCACTGGCTGATCTACTCAACCACCTTGTGGCCGGAGATCCTGTCCCAGGAGGCCTAGTAGAAGCCATTGTCTCCCTACTGTACAAGAAAGGAGATACGACCAACATCAGCAACTACAGACCAATCTCACTCCTCTCTGTCATCCTGAAGAGTATAGCGCGAGTGATCATGAAGCGAATGGAAGTATGTCTCGATGAGTCGGAGTCCCTCACCCAATCCGGATTCCGAAAAGGGCATTCCACTCTCGACAACGCACGCAATCAAGCAACTCGCTGAAAGGTGTCACGAGTACAAGATTCCCCTGTACATTGGATTCGTCGACTTCACCAAGGCCTTCGACACAGTCTGGCAGGCACTCTCGAAGTCTGGAGTTGACCCAACACTCGTCAATCTCCTTCGTCGAATCTACGAGAACTCGTCCACCCTCATCCGAGTGAACGACGAAGTTGTCTCTGTGCAAGTGAGAAGAGGAGACCGCCAAGGAGACACTCTGTCTCCTCGTCTCTTCAACGCTGTCCTTCGTCTCGCGATGGACGACATCGACTGGGAGAACTGCGGGCTAAAGATTGACGGCCGTCATCTCTGTCATCTGGAGTACGCCGATGACTCGTCCGGAGATCAAGAAGATGCTTCAAAAGCTAGTGGAGGCCTGCGCGCGTCAACGCTTCCAAGACCGCTTCACGTCCTGCACGACCACCCGAGCTCCCATCACTATCGTCAACCAAGTTTTCCACTTCGCCGACACTGCAACATATCTTGGTGGAAAAATCTCTCTTCCCCTTGATCCTTCGGCTGAATTGGAACATCGGATACGCTTGGGTTGGGCTGCATGGAGCAAGCTACATCATCTGCTCGCTTCACGGATTCTTCCTATGAAGACAAAGAGACGTCTTTTCGACAGCTGCATCCGAACCACCGTACTCTACGGGAGCGAAACCTGGTCACTAAGATCAAGCGATAAGGAGCGTCTGGATGTTACACTAAGAAAGATGGAGTGAAGAATGATCGGAGTGACCCTCAGAGATCGAATGAAAAACGAGAGAATAAGAGAGATCACCAGAGTTCGCGACTGGAACAAGAAGGTCCTCAGAGGCAAAGCAAAATGGGCACTGAAGATCCGGGAAATGCCGACCAATCACTGGACACGCGCGACAACCCTGTCGACGCCCTACAACCGTGCGCGCCCAATTGGCCACCCCAAGAATCGATGGCGCGATGACCTCAGACGTACGATCGGAGTCCATTGGTGGAACGCGCCCTATGAAGAATATGGCCCCATCCTCACCTGAGCATTACTGCCTGATGTGATAAATAATTGAAATCGTCGACGCAGGTTCGATTCGGCTTCCCCACATTAAATTTTGCAACGTTTTTCTGAACTTCTATGGCTGTAGTTTCATCATTGATCAACTTTTTGTGCATTTATTTGCTGCTTTGACAACATTTTATAAAGATCTCAGACGAAACAACGGGGAAAAAACAGCAATTGTGGCAACCAAGCGAGACATTACGAAGGTATCCAACATGTTACCTAATAGAAAGAACATTTATACTTATTGCTTCTAAGTTATATCCGAGAAGCGATATCATGAGAATAATGCTTCAGAATTCGTTTTAGACGTATTTTCGCTTGCTAGCCACAAAATATGTTGCTTGCCTGAAAAACTAGTTGTTTCGTATGAGATCTTTACAAAATATTTGTCAGATTTGGGTGCTAGTTTTTCGTGGTAAAGTATGTTTTCGGTACCTCCCACATAAAACGCACATGTCTCATCTGATTCAGCATAAAATTTCACACAACATATCAATTTTCCAGGAGGAGGAGATCGTTGGAAAGTGGTGCTTGATTTTTTGAAAAATTTTGTTTTTTCGACATTTTCCAACATTATTCGAGTTCTGAGGATCCCCGACACATTCGAAAACTTGGATTCTTACATAACTTTTGATGCTCTTTCCAATGGTATATGCCATGTGGGGTAATTCTCCTTTTGAAAATTTTCAATCTGAAAGATCAAAGATCAACTTTGGGGTCAATATTATGGCTGAAGTGTATCCCACTCCTAGGGACTCTGGGCATAATTTTGAGTTACATGATTTTGAGATTTTGAGTTAACCTCCGGGCATGATTTTGAGTTACAGTGCCACCTAATCTCCGTAATCTGACGCTGTAAGGGAGAACGCGTTTTAAGTGGTCTATTGTAATTTTAAATCTAGGAAGGATGAAAGAAAAATGAAGTGTGGTTCAATCAATCTCGCATAGATAGATAGATAGATAGATCACCTTCTTGTAGAACTGCCAGTCCTTGGAGAGAGGTTTGTCACCCTCGAGAGTAGACTTGCTGCAAGAATCATGTCAATGATATCATTTTCATATCCATTGTTATCTGTTCTAATAATGATTTTACAGATACCCTTACTTGTATCCACTAATAATGTTATGATAGTGTCATTCTACCTGAGATGGAACTCATAGGGAGGTTCAAGGTTCTTCTTATCCTGGAAGAATGTTCCCTTCTTCCAGAACTCGTAGTCCATTTCTCCATTCGCCAACTTCTCTTTATGGTCGGAATAGAGACGAGCACGCTCAGCCATCACCTAAACATCCAATCATCTCATTCATTATCTTTAAACCCATTATTATTATTTACGTTATACGTAGGGTTTCAGTGATGAGCGATCCTCCAGCTATCTGGTGGTATACCCTAATAACACTAATCAACTCTAAAAAATTCCGAATAACGGAGAGAACAGTGAAACATTGATTTTCAACTTAATGAACCCCCGATATATGAGCACTGTACGAAAGATGTATAAGCTGACCTCGGGATGTCTCCTCTCCCAGATCATTCGATGCTTCTGCTTCATATAAGCATCTCTGACATCTGCCTCTGCTCCCAACTCTCCATACTTGATGAAGAAGTTCAATTCGTTTTCCTCCATGTCCTCGATCACCTGGCAACACAATTGTCACCCGCTTCTTAGAGACACTCATTCAATTATACTCAAAATGGACCCACATAATAATACAAAATTAAGGCACAACCATCTGATTGACGTACTTTCTGGCAGGGATTGAAGTTGGGCTGATTGTAGAGCATACAACGATCGACACGCTGACGGAGAATCTACACAAAAATAAAGATTTTTTAAAAAGACATAATCATAATTTGTTAATCTATCTAAAAAAAAAAAAGACAAGAATGGATTGGTGATCTCATCTCGTGAATGGGAAGACCTGCCTACCTGCAGGATAAATCCATCCACCATCTTGTCCAGACGGAATTGCTCGTTCGCCTCGAAGTAGCACGCCTGCCATAATATTGGCATGATAAGACGGTGATTCCATCGGAACCATGTGTCAATTGAACATTTCATTGGCCAAATATTTATGTCAATTAAATGACAAAGACGAACGAAGAATATTGACATTCTTCTAAAAACTTATTACTCGATATACATTAGGCCTATTCTAGAAAGTGCATCCCTGGTATTCAAACCTTACCAAGCCAATGACAAAGAAATCCTCGAAAAAGTGCAGAACTATTTCACTAGAAAGCTATTCATGCGCTGCCATAATTGCACATGGATGAATATGCCCTGTGGCAATGATAGGAACACCCAGTTAGGAATTGAGTACTTAGAGAAGAGAAGAGAAGCAATCTATCTGAGGGTAGCCACTAATTCCCTCCGAAGCAAATATAGGATCTCAAATAAAAAAACAGAACTTTAAAGTCTATTAAACCCAAAAGCGGCATAAATTTAAACAACCCATGTTCGTTCCAGTCACAACTACAGACGCAACCGTTTCTTTCAAAAGCGGCTTCCAGTGAAACCCACGAATCGAAGCAGATTCTCCGAGAACTTATCCCATCCACTCTCCCATTTAATTTGAATAACATAAACATATATAAGAGTACCTTATCGTTGACTCCACAGTCATCGATCTCGGGGACACGAGTCAACTCTCGCTGATAGTACGGCATCTTGTTCTTAGCGTGAAGGGGTTCAACGATCGTTTCCTGTCAATTTAACTATACATGCAAAATTCTTTAATTCAATAATAAAGTATTGATAATGAGTACAACGAGACTGTATAATACCCTGAACCAAGAGGCAGGGGCATCGAACATCTTGTGTACATAGTAGCGAGCACGGGGATAGAATGTTCCTCTGAAAAATCACTCTCCTCAAATTGAACAAATGAATAAAACGTGCCTGGAATCGATATCGCGGATCTTCCAGTATGCCTCCCACTCGGCCCGTGCTGTCGCTCGTCTCTCGGCAGCGATATCCGATTCGCCCCCCATGGTTTGGCCCTGATCACAAACGGTCGTTCTCCATTGAACGAACTGTATTGAATTAGATATTGATAGCGCCATCAACACATCAAGATGAACACAGAGGAAAGATCAGTGATCGAGACTTTATGCAGATACGAAGGGTGAAACAATGAAAAACCATCAAACGACAAGTAAAAAACAACAATAACAATGGAGGGACTATTATTGAGTGTCCATCTTCTCAGGCTGTTCGAATCCTTTGAATCGTCTGATTTCTCGCTCCACGTAAGCGGGAATATCTGATTCGACAATGTACTCCGATCTAAACCAGTGATATAAATGAGAACTTTCAGCAACTTTCATATATCGTCGATTTAATAATAAAAAAAACTTACTTGAGAATGAGATTCCTCATGAAAACGAGTACTCTGTGTGCATCGCACAACAACCACACTCGTCCATTAAGACCGATTGTGATCTGTAAATAACAGTTCATACGCATCTATAACAGGAAAATAACAACACGGAATGGATATTTTTTAAAGACGGACAGACCTCAAATTTGAAATCCTCTCCGAGTTGTTTCAGAAGATGGGATTTAGGAGAGAGAAGTCGACGAGCAACGTGAAGAGGAACTCGGAAGATACAACCTATATTTATTCTGTATCAGAAACATTACCTATCCTCGAATTTTAATCAGCCTTAAGGCAAATGAAAAAGTCCAGGATATATAAACGGATCAATTATTTCAAATGATATTGGTATTCGATAAATAAATAACTAACCACCGACTGGCAAGACTCCCATTCCACGAGCCTTTTGTTCCGCATCTACGCAACTGAAGGACTTTTTTTTAAAGAAAAATAACAATTTTGACAAGAGAACAACTTACGATAGTTCCGGTTCCACGTGCTTGCTCGTAGAAGCAACTCGGGCATACAGAAGATCACCAGTCTTCAGAGTTGGTCGATTTCTCTTGGTAGCTCCTTCAAATGCAAGATATGACAAGAATGCCAGATCTGCACTGCCAATATCAACCTGAACAATATAACTGAAGTTGACATCATTTCAAGTCCATCCATGATATAAAAGGCAAGGTGCAACACAAGACCTTAAGGAATTAAACTATGATTGAGGAGAAAAAAGATATTAAGACTGACTTTGAATAAGTCACCGATTTTTCCAGTGACTACTCCAAGAACTGCATCACCACGTTCTGGTACGTACCTGAATCAATGTTTCTATGCGCTGATATATGCAACAGTCTGACCTTCTCGCTTGAACAGAAATCCACTGTTTCTTCGCTGTTGATCTCAGAATGCCTGGCTGAGTTGACACAAGACGATCCCCTTCTAACCGCTCGATTCCATAGCCAATGATTTGTTTATCGCTAGCTCCGGAAGACGAAGAAGGCTCAATCAACTCGCCGGGTAGAACAACGGTTCCCATCACTGAATAAATGCGAAAATCGGAGGTGATGAACACATTAACAAGTCAAAGAACCAGACACGACTGAGCGTGCATACAAATATGATCCGCGGGAGCGTATTGGCACTTTGAGAAACTGATCTAATTAATATTAATTAAAATTAATAAATGATTGCGATTCAAGCGTTTGACGAGTTCACTTACCGTAATATATTTAAATCGAGGGGTTCTCGCGATCGGACCATCAGTAAAGCTCGAGCTGTAAAGCAATGGTCCAGTCCTTCTGATTTTCGACCGTTTAATCTCCTAAAAACATGTTATTATTGTTCTTCAGTAGTAACAATCTTTATTTCACTCCTCCGCTCTTTCTGGTAAACTAGTTAACGCTGTTTTTTTCATCAGGGAACGATGCAAGAGGATATTCTGGATGCGTTCCGCACGCCTCTCTTCTTTTTGTGTATGTCCATGCTGCTCTCCTTCTGCATGGTTTCTGGATCGCAGCTGGGAGATCGCGTCGAGCTCGAGTTCCAGGTACTCCTGTAGGATGAAGTTAACTCTTGAGCTGGCATAATGAACATGGTAGTCATGCTTTCCTTTGTAGGCTTACCGTCTCCAGCAGTTTGAAGTGTCGGGTTCCGTCGTTGGCAGCAAATCTTTCAGAGTTATTTATGAAGCAGTGGGAATCGACGCAAATGCTTTGCGGAAGTAAGATCCTCCCATTTTTTTTAGCAACTACTGTGGACAAAATGTAACTTTATACTTGTGCAGAAGCATGGTAGTCTCTTGGAGAGACCTCGTGAATCGTGATCTCGATGGTTTGTTCAAGACTGCCGTCGGATCGATGATCATCGTCCTCCCCTCTGACTTTTCTGCTCTCTCCCCCGCAGAGAGAATGGTAAGCAACTTATGAGCGGTAACTGATTTCTACGTTTCCCATAACTTGTTCTTACATTCACGCGCGTTGCTATAGACGGCGGTCAACAAGGGGGATTGTATTGAATGATTGCAGCAACTTCTCGATCTCGAGACTGCTCTCTCAATGGTACAGACTGAACTCTCCGTCTATGCCATCAAGTGGTCGGAAGCTGCAGCTGCACTCCTCTCTGATGTACTATTAACCTTACAATTGTTAGATTTATTTTTCAAATTCATTAGAAAGTGAGAAGTAGTTTTACTTAGAAGGTGTATTTATAGGTGTCGGCCACTTGGACTGCCTCTACGGGCACCCAGAAGCTGGTGCAGACTGTGTCTGCCAACACCTTCCAGGTTTGTATACATATCACTAAAGTCACTTAATTCATGATTTGTATCGCATTATCGCAGTGAGTATAATATGTGAGTACGTCGTAATTTAAACTTGTTCTAATATATTATATCCACTCGAATATTTGCAATGACTATGGTCAAAATGATGTCAATATACGATATATCTCAGCTATCGTCGACTACGACTTCCATCCCTGCCTCGATTCCCTTCACTCCTAAGAATGTTATCGTGAGACTTGCGGGAAGAATTCCCACTGCACCCACCATTGTATTCGTCGCCCACTATGACACTCACTCGGCATTCCCTGTGAGTACTTCCTTATCAATTCGTATGGATATATGAGAATACAAATCGGCAGATTAAATACAGAAATGCTATATTGATGAAAGTGTTTCTCTTGGCAGGACTTGGGAGCGGGTTCGGATTCGAATGGAAGTGGAGTTGTGGCCCTTCTGGAACTGCTCTCTGTTTTCAAGAGATTCTACGATTCAGATGCCACCAAACCCAACAATCACATGGTGAGCCACTGATCCTTTGTATTGTGGATGACATTGTACAATGTATTGATAATGGATAAGTGTCAGATGTTCGCATGGACAGCTGCCGGCAAACACAACTACCAGGGATCGGCCCAACTTCTCACTGAGATGCAGGAGAAGTTTGCGGGTGAGCAGTTGACCATCTATCCATCCCTTTCTTTGATCTCCTTTGATACATCTCTCTCATATATTGTTGCAGATGACAAGGTGGATTTGGTGGTGTGTGTGGACACAATTGGGAATGGGAAGACACTCAACGTCCATCTATCCAAGGTTCCCTCTGCTGGAACGGTGAGCGGAAGAAAACGATAGGGGGGGAGGGGTGATGAGTGATTGATGTCAGATCTCTGATCGTTTCGTGTCTCATCTCCGTGCTGCTGTTCACAATCAATCGATCGACGTCGTCGCCAAGAAGATCAACATGCAGTTGCCATTCTCGTGGGAGCACGAGAGGTGAACCCCCCCCCCCTCCCCCTCTTCCCTATAGAGAGAATGAGTCTCATTCAGATTCAACGCAAAGCGACAGGCAGCTCTTACCCTGTCTGCCCTGTCTGTCCCCTCTGAGATTACACGTCGATCCATCTCTGATTCCTCCATCGACTCTTCTTCTCTCACTTCCAACGTTCGTACTATCGCTGAGGCTACTCTCTCCATGATCCTCGCTCTTCCTGAGGTAGAAATAATTATAAACGTTTTATTCTGTATTTATTCTAACTTAATAATAACCGTGTTTTAGCGTGCTGCTCACAAGGATGAGAGAGTCACTTCTGACTCGACTCTTCTCTCCCCCGAGGCAGTGAGCAAGAAGAGAGTCGATCAATTGGTGAGTATTGGAATCTAGAGTCTACGTGTTCACACCCAATGCACAATCATTAGTCTAACCACTAGATCACGGAGGCAGATGAGAAAGATGTACTAGATAAAGTGAGTAGTCGAGAAGGTAGCAGATAAGGAGACACACATCCATTTGTCCATTTATCTCGCTCCCTAGGAGTCTCCCGCAAAAAAGTGACAACAGTTCTGAGCATCCCTATGAGCGTTTTCGGAAAGTTGACGTTCACCTCACAACATTTCCTTGTAATTGTGTTGTATGAGTTTGGAATAGTGGAATGGATATATCAGATCTCTCGGTTCGCTTCTCGACCTCGTCCTCTCTCCTCTCAATCGGCAACTGAAGAGACAGTATCCAATCTCCTGGCATATGCTTCTGCCTATGGACACGCGAGACTTCAACCAATCAATAATCTCGATACTGTCATTGTTCCCTCCAGTGTAGAAAGAATCATTGCCGAGAAAACGAAACCGGCGATCTTCGATCTGTTTCTTGCTGCCGGAATCGCTGGTTATCTTGCTTGTCTTGTCAAATTGGTGTCTTGCTCCCAATCGATGCTCGATCGATCCCTCACCACTCTCAGAAAGGGTTATTAAGTTTATAAGATGAATCTCCTATCCCTCTAATATATTCCCTCTCTGTTTCGTGGTATCTTCCCCATTTTTCTAGTCCTTTACTTCTGATCATTTGGCGATGCTCAGTCCATCGTAATCACTCTTCATGTTGCATGACTTCCATTTAGATGTCCAAGTAATTGACAAGTGTTCCCTCACAGAAAGTATGTTATCACAGATACCTTGTGTTTGTCTCCATTTACTTGTTATCCGCCCTAATAAGTAGTGATTCCATTCCATTCTTCCCTGTCCTAGTTGTTATGCTTGTGATGTTCTAACATCTTTTTATCCTTCTTGTTAGTCTAATCATGCTACAAGAAAGTTAGTTTCCTTATTTCCAATACTTTAGTTCTTTAGATATCTTAATATTTATGATTTCATTATATGTTTGTAAGAAGGAATAAAAGAGATTATTTCACTTCCGAAAAGTATTTCAGCCCACTGTATATATATATATATTATCTACGCTCGAGGAGTGTAATAATGAAGTGATTATGACAAGAACGATGTGACTCTCCTCTCAATGAGGATAAGGATGGATGATTGGGGAAGGGGGGGGGGGGGGGGGGGGGGGGCAATTGCAATACCAAGATCTACTCCACTGGTTTCATCTATCTTCTTCTGGGTGAGGGAAACCGAGGAGGAGGATAGGGGGAAGGGGGTGATGTAGATTTATTTGAAGATTGTTGAAGAGGGGATGAGGGGGAGGGGAC
>BTSX01000005.1:22246662-22272213 GCA_036245825.1 Pristionchus entomophagus
GTTCTCAATACCAATTATAATATTTGAAGAGGAGGCGCAACATATGGCGCGGGACTTCGCACTCGTTTGCGAAAAGGTGAACACGTCATCAATCAGTTCTTCGTGATAAATAATTGCGTAATTGAAGGAATTTCATTCACGCGAAGTATCGATCCATCTAGTGAAGCCAGAAATGAACCATGCAGAATACTCCACACGACGAATGACTCTGATGAACGCACGGTATTCATATATCGTTGATATATTTTAATCTTTCTTTTAACAGTCAAGTGGTGGATGAATTGATAGGAATAATCTCATCTGATCGTACTCCAATGGCTGGAATTCCAATCGATACTAGACCAATCATCGATCCGTTCCTATCCCAACATCTCTCCCATTTCTCCCTGGTCAGACATCTTTTTCTTTTTTTTCAAATCAATAATCTCCTGGCTATCAGGTGACACACAGTTTCGGGATAACCGCAATAATTTCATCACTTGGAATCGCTCGATCGATAATCGATGAGGCAATCACATTTCTCGACAGGACCAATGCTCATTTTGCCCCCTTTCCGCAACACAAAATCATGTAGAATGACATTAATGTATTTATTACTCGTATTTTACAACCATAAACTATCCTATTCCATTGGACTATCGTTTTCCGCAGTCTCTACCATCTCTCTTAATCGAACGAGGAAATCAATAATTCCTTTTCCTCCTTTGGCAGAAACGGAGAATACGGTATCTCCAGGGAACTCATCCATTCCTCTTCTCGTCTCCTTTTCACTCACAATATCCATCTGAAAAGAGGAAGAGTAAAGAAAATAAAGAGAATTGAAGGGACCTTATTGAGTAGTGTGAGAGAGGGTTTGATGACGAGAGAGGGAGAGTAGAGGGAGAGCTCCTCTCTCAAAACCAATAACTATTATGTTATATCTGACATAATGAATCAATGATTGATAGATACCATACCTCAGATCATCTCTCTGTCTTCTCACATCACCGAGAGACAAATCGATGACAAATACAAGTACTTCGCATTTGGTTAGATGGGCAAGGAAGGAGTGGCCGAGTCCAATATTTTTGTGTGCTCCCTCTATCAATCCGGGAATATCCGCCACTACAAACGATAACCGTAATCCCATATTTTCTACAATATGCAATATACCTGATACTTGATTTTCATCCTCATAGTGGACTATGCCTACATGCGGTTTGAGAGTAGTGAAGGGATACATGGCTACCTGGAATCATCCGGAATAATTAATCTGATATCCAATCTGTATCCAGTGGAATACCTTAGGACGAGCTCTAGATATAGCTCGGAGAAGAGATGATTTGCCTGCATTTGGAAAACCAACCAAAGCTGCAGAAGCCATTAATCGCATTTCGACATTCAGAATATTCTGAAGATAATTGATAGGAATGAATGGATGGGGGGGGAGGGGGGGGGGGGTAATTTAACCTCTTCTCCTCTCCCTCCCATCTCAGCTTTGTATGGTTTCCTCGTTGAATTCGACAGATAGAATTCATTTCCATGTCCTCCAATTCCTCCGCGAGAACCAAGAATCATCTATAGAGAAATAGTTGAAGAGATAGATATGAGATTGGAATGACTCACATCTCCCACTTTGCCCAATCGTCCCATCAGCCCATTTGTCTCCATGTTAGTAACAGTAGTTCCTACTGGAACTTCTACCTAAAATAATTAGATTGGATCGATCTATGATCACTTCAATCTCACTTCCAAATGTTCTCCATTCTTTCCGTGTTGTGACTTTGATCTACCGAATTCTCCCCGCTCTGCTCGTAATTCAGATCGGAGATGAGATAGATCGCCCACTTTGTTACTTGCTGCAATTAATACATTCCATCTGGCTACAGCATCCCCATGCTCTACCTCTGAATACAATATGCCCTCCATTGCCACCATCTCCTCCATCTGGACCACCAAAGGGATTACGGTATCCACGGAAGAATGAAACCATTCCATCTCCTCCATTTCCTCCAACACATCTCACTCTTCTCTCATATACTAATGGAAGGGGCTGGAATGAATATGATTGATTGAGTCACTGCTTTCTTCACTCTACTTCCCCATCCGCTTTCTGCTTCTTTGGTAGAATAGGGAGACGAGAGATTCTGGCTATACTTCGAGAAGTCATCAGCTGCATACGGTAGAATAGAAAGCTCATTCCAATATAAAATATATATATAGTTACCGTCATCCAACGAGTACAAATTTGAAACGAGGGACTACTGAGCAATCACGTATTTATTCAAACACTTTCTACTAAAACAGTATGACATCACAGTTGCCTCCTTAATCTCAGGCACTAGATTATATGTATAAAATATATTATGCAATTTTTGACACATTTAAATGAGTTCATTGATTCAGATTTCTATTACAAGGTGCATTAGTAGTGCAAGATATGTTTCACTATAATATTGGATTATTAAACATTCATAAACCTTTCACAATATACAAGGCCTACATACTTGATTGAGCATTCACTCTTGTCTCTATTTCATGTTCCAAAGTCTCCCTTAGAAGTCGGCATTCCTCTTCACTAAGACCGTACTTTCGAGAGAGGGTCTTGGATAGCCGAGCAGGATTGTCCGTCTCAAACATCACTCATCAAAACAAGAACATGGACTGTATTACAATCAACTCAATGGAACCAACTCAGTACGATACAATAAAAAAAAAGGAAACTGACGCTTAGTACGACGATCTCATGGTTCTCTCCATTTGCAGCTATATTTAGGTTGAAAAGAGCCTTGGACGAGGTTCTCTCACTCGATGGAGCTCTGCCCAATGCTGTAACGTCAATATCGCCCAATGCTTTCACTTGAGATCGCACCTGAAATGAAATATGGAGAGATAAGAGAAAGAAGAGTGATACCTTCTCTCTGATCCTCAATTCCTCTATGTCTGAGATCATTCCGGGAGCGACAGGTGAAGAGGGTGCGATCCTCTTTCTCCCATTGATTCCATTCCCTCCAGAAAGACGTCGATGGGGAGGAATGTAGATATGAGAAGGTATAGGGGCAGGAGGACGATCCGATTCACGTGAAAAACTACTCTTCACTTCATTCTTGTATTCCATCTTTCGCTCCTCCATTGCCAGATGGTACTCGTGTCTGCAATCCACATTAACTTATACTCATTTCCCATAGAGCTCAACGTCCAAAAGTAGCTCTTTATTCTCTCGTCCTGACCGCAGAAAGAGTGCGCAGAATGGACAAAAACATTGAATCCTGCAATCTCACAATCAATCAATCAATTTATCATGTCAGGCAATAGATGCTCAGAAGGGGATGAGTCGGCGGTATTCTTCATAAGTTGTAGACCACCAGTTAGCGCCAATAGCTCGCTTCAAGTCGTCTCTCCAGCGCACTCTAGGTTTGCCCTGGGGGCGGTTCCTGTTGTAAGGCGTCCAGACGGTAGTCGCGCGACTCCATTGATCCAAGTCCATGTTCCGTAGAGAGAGAGCCCAGCGAGCCTTGCGTTTCAATCCCTCCTCGACCCAGTCTCGCAGTTTTGTGATGCCTCGCACGCGGTCGTTTCTCCATCGGTCCCTCATCGAAACTCCAACCATTTTCCTTTCCATCTTCCTTTGGGTCACACTCAATCTCTCCTTATCGCTCGATCGTAGTGCCCATACTTCGCTTCCGTAGAGTACTATAGATGTGACGCAGCTTTCGAAAAGTTTTCTCCTGTTCTTCATGGGAAGTAGGCGGGATGAGAGGAGACTTGAAAGCTTGCTCCATCCATACCAGCCGAGTCGGATCCGGTGTTCTATTTCATCCGAGTGATCGAGGGGAAGGGAGATTCTTCCTCCAAGATAGATGGCAGACTCGGTGAATTCAAACTTCAGATTGCCGATGGTGATTGGGGCTCGTGTAGTGGTGCATGAGGTGAGCAGATTGGTCTTAGAGGCATTGACTTCGAGACCTACTCTACTGCAGGCTTCCATGAACTTCTTCAACATCCTTCCCAGTTCCGGTCGTGACTTGGCGATGAGAGCCACGTCATCTGCGTACTCCAGATGGCTCAGGTTCCTCCCGTCTATCCGAATCCCGTCGCTTTCCCAGTCGATATCATCCATTGCCGAACGAAGAACCACGTTAAAGAGACGAGGAGACAGAGTGTCTCCTTGGCGGACTCCTCTTCGAACGGTTACTGGGACTAGATCTTCGTTGACGCGGATGAGGGTGGAAGACGATTCGTAGATGCGACGGAGAAGATGAACGAGGGTCGGATGGCATCCAGCTGACCAGAGAGACTGCCAGACAGCGCTCCACTCCACGGAATCGAAGGCCTTCTTGAAGTCGACAAACGCGAAGTAGATGGGAATACCGTACTCAGAGGTCTTTTCTGCCATCTGCTTGATGGAATGCAGATTGTCGAGTGTGCTGTGCCCGCACCGGAACCCGGTTTGGGTGGGCGACTCAGCCTCTTCAAGCACCACCTCGAATCTTTTCAGGATAAACCTAGTGATGGTCTTGAGGGTTACGGTAAGGAGGGAGATGGGTCGAAAGTTTCCGATATTGGTAGGATCTCCTTTCTTGTAAAGTAAGGAGACTACTGCTTCAGCCAAATTATCGGGAACTGGATCTCCAGCTACCAAGTGGTTGAGAAGGTCCGCGATCACAGGAGCGAGGTAGTCTCTTGCATTGTAGATCATCTCGGGTAGGATGCCGTCGGAACCAGGGGAGTGGCCGCATTTCAGAAGAGACATCGCGTGTCGGATCTCGTCTGGAAGGAAGGGAGCCAGAGGGTAGGTTGGGATCGAAGGGACTGCGAGGGGTAGCTGTACTCCGGGGGTGTAGAGATCCTCGTAGAAACGCTTGGCCGCTACCGTAGTTGCACCCTGAGAGAGTGCACCAGTGGTAGGATCGGGGACGAGAAGACGCTTCCTGGAGGATTGGAGATTCAGCGTCACCTTCACTATGCTCCTTCCCATGGTCGCTGCGTGCCGGGCTTGAGCCTCCTTGCGCCTTCTGATGTCATCGACGAGGCTCATTCGGGCTGCTTTGCTCGTGGTGGAGTAGGCGATGTTTCCATTCGGGAGGGATTGCAGTTGGTGGCGCGTGGCTAGGAGTCTCCGGGTCACAGGGGATATCCAGGGAGGGCTCTTGCGCACTCTCCAATAGTCGCTTGCTGCGGTCTCAGTGAATGCCCGGATGGAGTGGTAGGCATCCGCAGCAGAGGCGGGGCGGGTGAGAGGCACTGACGCGAGAAGATTCGCGTTGGCAGTAAAAGAGGCTCGGTCAAGATCAAACCTCTCCCTGCATCTTTTGTGCTTCACCGGGTCGGGGAGAGAGAGACACATCCGGACAAGGCGGTGGTCAGAGTCGAACTCGAAACGACCAACGACTCCACAATTGACAACTCTCGCCGAGATAGGCGACGCAACGAAGTCAATTTGGCTGAATGTGAAGCCGTTGTTGGATCGCCAAGTCCAGATTCGTCCGTGTCTTCTCTTGGGAAACGTGTTCCAGATGCGCAGGTTATTCCTCACGCAGACTTCAGTGAAGGTCCGTCCTCGTGAGTTCGGGGTGGGAGAAGCGAAGTTACCGACAAATCTTTCATTGCCAGGGTCCCTCGCGACTCGACAGTTGAAGTCCCCGACTAACACAGGCATCATGCCTCTTGGGGCTCTCCTGACGGCAGCCTTAACCAAGTCCATGAACTCCTCATACTCTTTGTCATCGTAAGACGACGTGGGAGCATAGGCACAGACGAGGAAGAGACGCTCGTTGGGTAGAAGGAGTCGCTAGACGAGGGGAGAGGCCATTGAACACGGCTCGTTGCGCGAGGTGCGGTCGGAGCAAGAATGCCACGCCATGGGACGCAGTGGGACCGCCCGAGTGGTAGACTACAGTGCCTGAGGTTGTAAGGTTGAACGAGGCCAAACCCACAAGTCTTGCTTCCTGCACTTCAATAACGTCCCACTTGATCTTGTTGAGGGCGAGCTCCATCTCGGTCTGCTTGTCCTTGGGGGCGAGGGTTCTGGCGTTGATGGTGCCGATGTGGAAGTGGCGACTCATCAGGGTGGCTTTCAACTACCGCCTGCCTAGGCTTCTGGTAGAGGGAGACTAGTTCTTAGGCGGAGTGAATCATTGAACGAGAGCGAAAATGACACTCAACCGCTCGCCGCTCGCTTGTTCTTTGATTGATCTTTGATCTCTAAAAATCTACAAATTCAAATTTTAGATTCAGGTATCATGTTACCTATCATTCGAAAGAGCTTCGAAAGGTATGTAACATGAATCATGCATGATACCTACATCTCGAATTCGGAATTATCGATTTTTGGAAATCAAAGGTCAATATTTGTTTTTAAAAAAATTTCATCTAAGCCTTTTCTATAGCAAAAAGGTCGAACATCCAAAGTTTAAACCCACCCCGTACAACCATTTTGAGCCAACCGTGCCACTCTCACTCCATTTCCCTACAGAGAAAGCGTTTTATGCTTTCTAATTAAAAGAACGAGACACACCTGTCGATTTGGTTCTTGATTATCTCCTTCACGAATCCGTGATTCATATCGAGGCCTGGACGATACACATCATCTCCCATAATTGAAGCTAACAATGAGCGTATGCAGTTGAGGACACCTGACTTGACAATTTAAATATTACACACTTCAATAAAACGATCAAACACACTACGGGCAATTGATTATTTACTACTAATTTTGTTTAAAATGTATATATTATCATTACGGCAGATATATGAAACTTAAAGTACTACAAAAATATGAAAGAAAACTATGAAAGAAAATTTGCACAGTGTGCGTATCGCGTGCGCACAAAGCTGCGTAAACATTGCGCACAACTCTCCCCCACAACGCGCGTTTGCAACGCCGAGTTTCAAAATCTCTCCCGTTTGTGGTTGGATCATTGTATTAGTTCTTTTAACGATATTGTACCTATCAATCAATTTCATTGTGAATGTTGTTGTCACTACGTCGGTTAGCGTCTAAACCTTCCCCATTGCCCCTAAACGTCGAGCGAATTGGAAATGAGAATTCTCGTCCATTGATTGTACTTCACGGCTTGTTTGGCCATGTTCAAAACTGGAGATCCGTTGGTCGGGCACTTTCTTCACGTCTTAATAGACGTATCGTCCTTACTGACCTTCGCAACCACGGAGCTTCTCCTCGAGCCAACTCGATGTCATATGAGGAAATGGCTCAAGATGTTATTCGATTGGCGAAGGAAGAAGGGAGAGGAGAGCAGGTTGATCTACTAGGTCACTCGATGGGAGGCAAGACTGCCATGGTTGCTTCCACTACGGAACCCTCTCTGTTCAACAAGATCATTATCGAAGATGTGGCCCCCAGACGATATTCTAGCAATACGAAGATATTCCGTCAGTATATCGGAGGAATGAGATCACTTGATCTCACCCAATCAAGAGCAATACTCGCGAAACAACTGGAGACATCCATTCAAGAGAAACCCATTCGAGATTTCATCCTCACTAATCTCGCTACTGAGAATGGTCAATTATACTGGAGAGTGAATCTAGATGCTGTGACCAATTACTTGGAGAATATCTTGAATTCGGAGCACATGGATGGTGCCTTTCCCCGTGAAGCACTCTTCATTCATGGAGGAGCATCCAACTACCTTCTTCCCTCTGATCACGATAAGATCTACCACCACTTCCCTCTTGCTCAAATTGAATCCATTCCCGAGGCTGGTCACTGGCTCCATGCTGAGAAACCCAACGAGTTCATCGCTTCTATTATCAAATTCCTCTTCTAGTATTCGTAGCTCGAGATAAATGTAGTTGCACCAGTCACGAATATCTTTGTTGAAGTTGACGAAGAGTTATTGTCTCTCGTGATTATCTGTTATTTTGCATAATAGTGAAAATATCATTGATCCTTTTGTTATTCTCAGATGACCGAACCAATCGGACGTCTCTTATCGGATTTCAAAGTGGCTGAACTCAAAGTGGAACTGGAGAAACGGGGCCTACCAACTCAAGGAATTAAAGTTGGACTGGTCGAGAGAATGTCTAAGGTGAGCTCCCATACCTCTCAGTTGTCTCATGTCTATATTTTATATTAATATCACCTTAAAACACATTTAATTATAGTGGATGATTGAGAAGGGATTGAATCCATCGACTTATCTCTTCGAAGGAACCGACTCCACTCCATCGCCTTGTATGTATCTTGTAACTAATTGTTAACATATAATGTGTTGGTTGGGTGTGAGGGAGATGGCCAATATGACTCGATTGATTGATGTTCTTCTCTGGAAGGTTCTCCCTCGAAGGCGTCTTCCTCTCATACAGTAGTTGCCACTCCCGAAGCAGCACTCTCATCCACTCTCACGTCTACTGAAGGAGAGAAACAGCAAGAGGAAGAGATTCCATCGAAGATGACTAGTGGAGATGGGAAGAACGAAGAAGAAAAGAAGGAGGGGGAGAAGGGAGAGGAAGAGAAGAAAGATGATGCGAAGGACAAGGATGTGACTGATGCTGCCAAGGAAAAGGAGATGGCAACACGATCCGTCTGGCTCAAGAATCTCAAGTCAGGAACGAAGGCACTCGAGATAAAGGTATTACTCGGTTCTGCTTTCTTGTAATGAAAGGGAATAGGGTAGGGTTTAACTGAGTGTAAATGCCATGTCTGATGAATACCTTGTATTCTATTGCTTGGGTCTTCTCTCTGCAGGCGATGTGTATGCCGATCGGTCATGTCATTCGTGCCAAGATGTTCACCGTGAAGGGAAAGGATTCATCGTGTGGACTCGGTGGATTGGGCTATGTCACGTTCAGTTCAGTGGAAGAGGCTGATCTGGCTGTGCTTAGACTGGATAAGACGTCACTCAAGGGAGTCTCGGTCGACGTGAATAAGGTGCTCGATTGAGTCCCATGGATGGAAGAGGGAAGAGGAATAAAAAGAGGATTGCAGGCATCTCCACACAATCTACCCTTCCTAAAGACAAAGAAGAAGGATATTCCGTCTGTCTCCATCCCCATCACTCCCATTACTACATCGAATGGAACGAATATTGGAGAGAAGAAGGAAGAGACGAAGAAAGAGGAGATGAAGAAGGATGAGCAGAAAGAGAAGGAATGGAGTGGGAAGAAGGAGCATCCTTCTCCCATTGCCGTCATTGTGAAGGAGGAATGGAAGAGATCTCCCGACGAGGAAATGAGTATGACACACCCATCTCATATCCATTTGATGACCTTCCTTCTCTAGACGACACATATATGATATGTCCATTTGTTATGATTCTATATTAGGATGCACCATACTAACACTAGTATGCAGTCTTAGAAAGAGAATGTTGAAAATGGAGGATTGATGAGTGTATTTAAGAGAGACCATCAATCCCCCCTCGGTTTCCTGGAAGAAATGCCGTGAGAACTCCCGTCTCATCTTCCCATGTAGCAAGAAATAGTAATGACAGTATACCCAAGGTAACACTCTTTCAAACATTTATTTGTTCGATTTTTTATGGTTAAGAAGGGAAAAAACTACGTCCTTATAGGAGAGTCGAGGTTCGGATAAGAAGGAAGATAAGGAGAAGGAAGAGCTGGCAAGACAACTTGTAGAAAAGGAGAAAGAACACAAGAAGAGAGAAGATGAATTGTTACTGGAGAAGCATAAGGAAAGAGTGAGATATGAGAGGGAGAAGGTGAGTCGAGATGAGATATTAATATTTTATATACCCATTAGGCGTAACTGGATTTGAAAATAATAATAAGAATTGATATGGCGATTATCGTTGTAGTTGGGAGAAGTGAGTGATGAGCGGTGGTTTTCTTTAGATGAGATACATTAGTTGTATTATTGTGAGAGAGTGGGAAATTCCCTGGGAATGGAGTTTGTCTATTTGGTGACTTTGCATCGCATCTATCTGCAATTGTTTCCTTTGCAGTTGGAGAAGGAGAAACTGCGTCTCCAGCTGGATAAAATGAAGGCAGAATTGGCAAAAGGAGGAGGAGGATCGAGAGGAGAGAAGAAGGAAGAAAGGAGTGGAAGAGATGAAAGAGACAAGGAGAAGGAAAAGGAGAAGAATAGAGAGAAAGAAAGGGAAAGAGAAAGAGAGAAAGAAAGGGAAAGAGAAAGAGATAGGAAGAGAGAACGAGCCAGCTACATTGCACCTGCAACTCCCCAGAGGTGAGAGAATCATTTATTGGGGGGGGGGGGGGGGGGGCGTTGGGATTGGATGAAATAGTATGTATCAGAGGAGGTATGGACCAGCCTAGTATATCACTCATGAGAGAGGGCTGTTGTGTCTGATTGTGAGAACAGAGACAATATGTTCAAACATAATGTAACAATATCTATTTGAGAGTCTCGCGTGAATCGTATACGTCGACTCGTCCCTTTGATAGATCGAGAGATGGAAGAGATGATAGGAAGAGAGAGGCACACCATCCATCGAGGAATCCACCTCCTGTCAACTACAGGTGAGACAGGGAAGTGGGAGGAGTGAGGGGGAGAGGGTGGGGGGGGGGGTGGAAGAAGCAATTGGACACCATCTCTTGTTGTCATATATGATGGTTACTGTACTAATGGTCCTCATAAGGGATGGGAGTGTGAAACGGCGTCGTCCCTCTCCACCTCGACGGGACAACAGAGGAGGACACGATATTCGTATGTTGATCTTGGTTTAATGTTCACATTATGCTAGATCAGCTCAGTGCCTCAATAGAATGGATCGCGAATCTAGTGTTGAAGTCGAATGAGGAATGAATAGGGATTATGATAGACCGTACAGGTTCTCTGTCAAGCAGTGCATTCCTTCCTTCGACTCAAGGACCGTCCAGATCGACCTATCCCCATCACAGTATGCATTTATCTTGATATTGAGAAGGAGTGAGAGGTGATAAGACAAGTCGGAGAAAAAAAGGAAATTTCGATTCGCAAAACGACATTTGTGAAATATATTTTCGAGAAAAAAAAAGATTTTTCCACAGGTGAACTCAAAAGGGTGAATGTATATAACTATACGAAATTTTCGAAAACTTCGGGCTGGATACCTTCAAAAATCGGTCTGCTTGCCCTACCTTATGAAGACCAGGGATAATCGTAGGCCTACTAACTTAAAATTCGAAAAAAATTTCCAATCTGAATATTTGCCTAAGCCTAAGCCTTTGTGGAAGGTTGTAATATTCAATGGATGTCTAGGGCGTCCATCTATGAAGGAATAACTGTCATTAGATTTCAAGTATTACTACAAATTCAAAGAAATGCCAAAATCCGATAATAGTCATCCCACTAACTTAGTGGGAAATATTAGGATGATAAACAGCTTCCCACTAAGTTACAGGGCCGAATACTATCTCAGATCCTTATTGGCCCCCGGACACCCCAAAATTCACTTCGAAAGGTCCGGACCCCTTTCTAACTAGAAATCGAGACCTTTTGAAGCTCACCATTGGATTTGTATTAACACCGAATGAGAAGATTATGAAGTAGTAGTTGATTGTTGTTGATTGAAATGAATTATATGTTGAGTGAATTCATCTGGATGGACTGGGGGACATAACTACAACACAGCACTCAATCCTTGGGCGTCGTCACAGTACCCATCCACCTCACGGAGATATTGATTGATTCAAATATCCTCAACATTCCTCTAATAATTTTTCATCTCTAGTTTTAATTCCCTTCCTTGTTTTTTTTTTCGTCCATTCGATTGCACTATCCCATCCCTCCCTCAAACCTTATTTGCCTGTATCAAGTTTTAGTTTTCTTTCGGTCTCGAATTGCCTCAGAGTTATCGTGTCAATAGACAAATTAGCCAGATGAGTGATTTAATTGAGTGTGTAGCTCAAATATACGCCCTTGAAATACTTTTCGTTCGGAACCTTTCCTCTCCTAGAAATAATCAAGTATGGAGTAAAGACCTCCGTATTATATATTCTGCTCGCTCTAAGAGTTCTCTTTTTGTTTCGATAAAGTCATTGTTTGAAACGAAATGTGTGTGAATTTGATGCACAATAAACATTAAAAAGTATCGCTACTGGAATTCTGAGTGGGGTGTGATGAACCAACTACTGACATACAAACTAGATAGATTGTATCACGAGCACGTGTTATCGGATTTTTTTCGACAAGAAAGTCAATAGTTTCATCAGTGTAAAATGAGTGAGAGAATATAGCTTCATCTCAAATATTTCTCAATATACTCTCTTTCATTCGATAACCGTCTTTTTGCACCAAGTTGACGCATAGAACGAAAACGGGGATGTACTTGGTTCCTCTTAATAGCTTCCTCTATAAATGTCTGACATTTGATGTTTGGAGGGGGGGGGTGGGGGTAGGGGGAGAGGGAAGGAGGAGGGGGGGGAGGGGTATGACTCGGATGGATGCAATGCTGCTTTGACTTAGATTGGCATTCGGAATGTTCGGTAAGATCGGGCGAGTGAGAGAAAAAGACGGGGATTAAAGCATCAGAAATGAGAAGAATGGGACTATTGATGAAGAGAGAAGAGTAGACTAATCAATTGAGGGATAGATTACTAAGATTGATGACCCCTACTGATTTCCTTCCTCGCATTCGACGGATACGGTAACAATGGGCATATGTCCCTCTGAAATGACGTTTGATATGAATGAAGGAAGAGAGAATAGTACCTTTTAGAGAGAACTGCGACTCTTTCTCCCTCTGAGACTTCCAATTGGCCTGGTTCAGCTGAGGCCTCTTTGACTCGAGCCTCCATTGGAGATAGAGCCAAGGAGGAGAGAAGAGAAGTACGAGAAGAAGATGGAGTGGTCACTCTGGTACGTGGTTGAGGAATGCGAGAGGGACGTCTAATGGGTCGGAAGGATGACTGAGAGAGAGAAGGAGAGAGACGGGCAGGGACAGATGAACTCTTAGGGACTCGAGAGTCAGAAGGGATTCTAGCTGCTCTGGAGTGGGAGATACGAGGGTCAGTCGAATCATGGATAGAGAGAAGTTGGAGAGATTGTAGAAGACGATTGAGAAGAGAGCGATAAGCAGATGGAGCTGAGAGAAGGAAGGAAGATGGACGGTAGAAGGGATGAAGAGTCTTCTCCTGATATTGATTGAATACGGTAGATAGAGAGAAGGAGATACCGTACCTTGAGAAGAACGTAACTGAGCCAACATTCAAGAGAGCAATCGAGAATGAGAGCATGGATGAATACATGGAGAGAAGCAGAAGGAGATCGATCGGATGATGAGAGATCACCCACCAATTCATGGATATTCTTAGTGGCTGGACCTGAGTGGAGATAGGGGATGGAATGAGAAGGGAGGGGGAAGTGGGGATGAGGGGGGGAGGGGGGGGGAGACTGACCAAGGGCAGTGACTGCATTGATGACTTCCCATGGATGGAATGGATCCTTGAGTCCATGAGATAGAAGGGCAGCCATTCCCTCTACCAGAATGTCTTCCCCATCGCCCCTTAAAGAGAATCAGTTAAATGGGGATGGAATGATCATTCATTGATTAATCCCTCTTCTATGTCTGAAGATGGGAGTGTAATAATGAGAGGGAGGATCATCGGGTTACAAGTCTACGCAATAACGAGAGATCCAATGGATTTCACTCTCATCTTACACTACTTCCAAATACATTTGATCAAATTTCAGTTTGGAGACCTTTTCTCCACTTTCCCAGATTCAGTTGGTAATAGAAAGATGATAGAGATAGTATACCGAATGGATATGGCGACTCCTTCCACGATTGTCTCCACTAATCGACGAGCATCAGAATAGACTGGAAGACCCACGATGGCCAATTCACGAGAGGCTAGACCAGGATTAGTAGAGAACGTGGCCGATCTACTGAATGAGAACACAATTGAATCTCCTATTGGAAACACTAAGATTACATCATTACAAAGAGCGATTGATTGGCACAATTCGCACAATTCATACATATGAATTAAAGAATATTGATATGAACTGACCCGATGGTTGGTCTGGGAGTGAATTCACTCTTAGTGCAATCACAGAGAGTGATTCTTGAATGAGAAGAGAGAGCCCATGCAGGTGGATGGAGGAGTCCCTTCCTTCTCACTCTGAAGCATGTAGTACATCCCTCATTCTGACTACGAGATGATCTGAAAGAAGATAACAGATCATTTATTTCATAACAATTATTCTACTTGTATGTAGAGGATTATTTGGAGAGTTTCAAACGATATAAATAATGGCCCATTATTCTCTCCGAATGATAAGGATATAGGTTGATTACCTCTCCACACAATTGCTTGTTCCGAGTAGATCAGCATTTTTCCTGAAGAAAGCGCATGCTTCAGCCACGTGTTTAGGGAGGAGAATAGAGAGGGAAGACCAGTCTTCGATGTGAAGTGGACCAGAACAACCAAGACCAGAATCTTAATTCAATCCTCATCATATTATATCATTGCGTTTTCTAGCTTACAATTAGACAATCCCAAATTAGGGATACATTTAATTCTAATTATTTGAATTTCCGACGCCTCATTCAAATTAATCGAAGTAAAAAAAAAAGTAATGCATACCAGGGGGTGAAGATGGTTGTAGAAGGATGGAATCTAGATCGAGTGAAGTTCCTTCTCCTTTCTCTCCCAATCCTTCTGGTACCGATATCGATTCTGTCAGCGCACGCGTCTCAATTGGAATAGATCATTAGTTTCATTGATGGATTTTTAAAAATCTCATTTCAAACATGCTTTTTTAATGCTCGTAAAGCATGCCAATGTTCTCTTGATAGTTTAGAATAGCCAAAAAGGTGGTCGTTTTCCTTCATTCCCAAACATTTAAAATATGAATTACTTGATGTGGCAATTGTAGGAAGTTTAATTCAGGGGCTTCTTCTAAATCAGCGAAAGTTCTCTTCATTCGATGTGAAGATGTTCGCATTCTCGTGGAAGAGGAAGGGCATTTCCATCGATCAATCTGGAATTAGCCTTTTGACTTCTCATTCCTTCTCATCTCTTCTCAATCCTTCCTCGTGTCATTCGACACTCGAATCTCCTCATTTCCCTCTCTCAGCAGTTGCCTCTCCCATCTCAATCTCTCACTCATCCTCTTCTCACACTTGGACGGGGGAATAACAAGTAGACCAGACGGGACTAGAGAGAGACTGGGGGGGGGGGGGGGAGGGGGGGATACCTTGATGGAATGGGAGTTTCTCCTCTCCTCGATATCATTCTCATTGACATCGACGAATCGACTGATGTCATTAGAGTGTCTTCCCACAAAGTCAACGAGAAGAGAGGATGGCCGATGGAATTGAGAAGGAGAGGAAGAGGGATCACTCGATGATGGAGCTGAGACTATCTGAATGCAGAGAGACCATTACTCCATTCCCATTTTATCAATTGATTCGAGACAGATGTTTAGGTGTTACAAAGATGGATTTCCTCTTCCTAGAGGTTTCCCTACGGGGAAATGAGGACAAAAAGAGAAGCAGATGGAGAATGGAGATAAATTAATGATGAGAGGAAGAAGAAGGATATTGGAGATGTGTGAGGGAAAAGATTGAGTGAGAAGATTGGAAAGATCAAAGATCAGAAGGGGATATGAGTGTGAAGAGAGAGGGTTGAAAGTGTCATAATAAGAGGGATGATATGAGTATGAAGTACCCCTTCCATTCACTCGAGAGAACGGAGTAAACAATTGAAGAGAGGAATGGAATAGGAAATGAAAGGAAGAGAAAAGACTTGTCTTTCCCAGAAGGAAGAGAATAGAGGAGAGGGAAGAAGACCATTATTGAATGAGAATGTAAAGACTCAGGAAAGGAAAGAAGGAATGGAATATCAGGGATTGAATGAGACCGAAACAAGATCCACTATAATGAAATGGGAAGTGAATAGACAGGATTTGATGACTCATATGTATATGAGCAGTAATTGTCTGAACCTTATCATCCAATGGTTGGGAGTATTGTATCCTTCCCCACGTCGTCAGATGAGTCGAAGTCGTCCATTGGCCAGAATCAGCGAATGTCAACTTGTAGTCATCCTTCTTATGCTCGCATCTCAAGTCCATTGTCATTCCCTCCATCGATTAATCATCTTTCTAATCAATAAATCACTCACCTTAATCTCAATTGTTCACTATCCAATGAATCAGTGGATACAGATGGATCGTAAGTAGAGACGGATGGTTCGAAGGAAGAGCAAGAGACTCCATCAATGGATAGAATGGAATCAGAGAAGTCAAGAGCTGCCACTCTTGCATCCATATCAGATGGCCATTCATCCACTCCACTCATTACTCCCACTAATTCAACCATGATGAGAGATTGATCTCCCCTTGATAGGGGATAGAGGAAGGAAGGACGACTAAGAAGAAGAAGAGAAGGAGGAGAGGGAATGAGAGAAGAAGAGGGTCGATATCCTCTGCGTCTATTCCCTTCTCTCTCCCCTTCTATTCTTTCTCTGTCACTCTCACCACTATTGCCAGCTGACTCGTCTAGTGAGGCAATGGATGAATGATAGAGGGAAGAGTGAGAGAGGGAGAAGAGGAGGAGAGGGAGGTTGACCCTTAGAGATGGAGAATCCCCCCTCTCTCCTCATCATATCATTCAACATTATAATCCCCAGTGTCAACCTTTCTCTCTCTTCATTTAATTCGAGATTCTCACTAAACGGGAAAATCGTCCTTGATTCACTTGAATGAATAGCTTAGATCCCATTGGAGTGGTTCAGTTCATCTGAAATTCCTTCTATGGAATGCCCTCTTCTTCTCTCTTCTTCCAACGTGGGCGTATTGATTCCCATCCATCTCTCGTCTACAGTAGTCCGGAGAGGGAACATAATGAACGAGAGTTACCCTCCCCCCCCTCCCCCCACCTTCTCCCATCAAACTAGCTTGAGGGGAACTCTTGATTGAATTAAAGTACTCTCATACTTGTTGTATGCTCTTTCTTCGACAAAAAAGAAGAAGACTTGGTGGCGAAATTTTTCAGATAAATACCTTCATCTAACGGAACCAGCTAAATAATTATTCTTTTTGTTTATTTTTAACATCTTATTTCGAACAGTTTTTTTTCTATAGATGATTTCAGCATGATATTTGTTATCGCATATCAGATCGAGTAGATTGCATACCTCCAAGTAAAGGATACTCCTCCATGAATGCTCCTCCTCCTTCACGGGGAAAGACACCATCCATGTGCTCCGAATTCAAGATATTCTCCAAGTAATTGGTCACAGCATCTACTAGATTCACTCTCCAGTATAATTGACCATTCTCAGTAGCGAGATTAGTGAGGATGAAATCTCGAATGGGTTTCTCTTGAATGGATGTCTCCAGTTGTTTCGCGAGTATTGCTCTTGATTGGGTGAGATCAAGTGATCTCATTCCTCCGATATACTGACGGAATATCTTCGTATTGCTAGAATATCGTCTGGGGGGCACATCTTCGATAATGATCTTGTTGAACAGAGAGGGTTCCGTAGTGGAAGCAACCATGGCAGTCTTGCCTCCCATCGAGTGACCTAGTAGATCAACCTGCTCTCCTCTCCCTTCTTCCTTCGCCAATCGAATGACATCTTGAGCCATTTCCTCATATGACATCGAGTTGGCTCGAGGAGAAGCTCCGTGGTTGCGAAGGTCAGTAAGGACGATACGTCTATTAAGACGCAAAGAAAGTGCCCGACCAACGGATCTCCAGTTTTGAACATGGCCAAACAAGCCGTGAAGTACAATCAATGGACGAGAATTCTCATTTCCAATTCGCTCGTTTAGGGGCAATGGGGAAGGTTTAGACGCTAACCGACGTAGTGACAACAACATTCACAATGAAATTGATTGATAGGTACAATATCGTTAAAAGAACTAATACAATGATCCAACCACAAACGGGAGAGATTTTGAAACTCGGCGTTGCAAACGCGCGTTGTGGGGGAGAGTTGTGCACAATGTAGATAGCAGAATCGTGGTTAAAACATGATTTCGTTGGGACTCCTCGACACCAAACAAAGAGACGGATCTACAAAGCTATTTTGAGACTCAGTAATATCAATTCTATATTGCATCACGGCAATAATTGGCATCTGAGATTACGTTTCATCTGACTTTAATGACCGATTGAATTGATGTTTGTATTTTGAGAATATTGTCACTGCATTCCGAGAGAAACAGCATAATATGTAGAACGGATATTAATTTATCTATCTACTCACGAGGCAAGAAGAAATAATTATGTTCCGAAATTGATTTTCCTGCTGAAAAACGTTTACGTGATTATCATGCTTGAATTGACGTTCAGTCGAACTTGAAGTACATTTCAAGAGATTACATTCAAATGAAGGAGGAACTCGATGACTACATGGACTTCGGACTCTTTTTTTCGGACCCGATTAAGTCGACTTTTGCCCCTGTGGTCCTGTTGTTCTTGTTATTCTATTCGTTGTCTGTGACGATGAAGAATTCACACTCAATAATGGATCATATAAGGGGGGGTAGGCGGTTATTTTCAGATCTCGCAACTAGTTGAACACTTTTGCAAAAACTGAACAAATTAAATTTTTGCAACGTTTTGAATCGAAGTCTTATATTTAGGGACCGCAATGGTGTATCTAGATAAAAAATAATAGAGTTATCGCTTGTAGTATGTTCTATGGAATCGTGACAGCTGAATCGATTAGGAATAAAAATATTAATCAAAAAAATTAAATAACAACAATATAGAGGTTTATTAAAATAGCGTTTTGTCCAGCGATCCACCGTAATTGGACCAGTAGAGTTGTGTATCAACTTGTGATTTTAAAATTTTGAAATATTTTAATTAAAATTTAATTATTATGAATTTTAACTGGACGTTGCGGGGGAGTCCATAGAACCTATTTGAAGCGGTTCGATCATAGGGGAGGCAAGCCAAACCTCGGAGAAAGCAAAACTCTACGAAAGATCATATAATTTCCACCTTCTAAGGTCGAAATCGGGGGTCCCACCTATGACCACCTATAATTCACTATGACCAAAACATCTGCGAGAGTCAGTTGAACGGATTGATAACAGAGCGAAACTTGTGGAAGGCTGTGGAACATGTCAAAAATGTCAAAAACTAGGAAAGATAATCTCTCGAAATTGTACCCTACAAAGATGACGATTTTGTTGTTATTTGCGTAAGTTCAGTTAAACCTCGCGATAGATGGGCTGCTTTAGTACAAGGAGAATGCGTTATTAAAGGAAAACGTATATTTTTGATGTAAACAATATGATAAAATCATTTTCGAAAATACGGCTAAAATAAGTCAGTTGACGACTCAGTTTGTGGTGTGCTACGAACAATAGAAAAATGAAAAGTCGCCGATGGTATCCGTTTCCTGCACCCCGACCCACTATGCTCTCTCTACTTATATTTGGATATTAATGGGTTTTTCTTGTTATTTTCTTCATTTCCTTGCATAACTTGATGAATCGATGAAGAAAAACAAAATATAAATTTAATAATACCTAAACATGATAAAAAAAATTTGATCATGCAAAAATTGAACTATTTCAATTTTTGCAAAAGTGTTCAACTAGTTGCGAGATCAGAAAATAACCGCCTAGCCCCCCTTACATATATACACGGAAGGGATATCCACAAAACATAGGTATTTCATGTATAGAACAATGCAGAAACTTCGGATAGTCATGAAAGTGATGTTATCTGATTTTTAATTGAGCCACATTATATTCACAGATTCCATATCTAGATCTGCTGCTAAGTGGATCCTTCGAAATACCGTCGTCAGTAGGGAAAACCTGACTCCCGAATTTGCGTTCCGATTGATAACTGAGGTAATTTGAATTGGTATAGGAATATCCATTAAACATCGTTGGATGCAGGCGTGTCCGCTATGGTTGGCTACTCCTGATTCATGTCCTCTTCCCGATCTTTACTGGGCATTCTATTGGCCTGGTGGTCAGGCGTTGACGAGGTTCTCGAACACTTAGAAAATCCCATTTTATATATTCCGTTAGTTTCTGATCGAAAGCCCGGAGAACTTAGTACCGTAATAGCTAGCATGAACAATCTACGGAATACGAGAATTACTCACTGTGTATAGAAAACTATGGAAACATTTCAGGAGTTCAACATCACACTGGAAAAACGGCCCCGCAAATGAGGAAGATAGTCACTCTGAAACTCGATACTATCTGTTTCCTTCAATTATCGACGGTGGGAGGACTCCCTTGGTCGAAGACATCGTCTCGCTCCAATATTTACTGCATTTACTGCTGATTCATGTCCTCTTCCCGATCTTTACTGGGCATTCTATTGGCCTGGTGGTCAGGCGTTGACGAGGTTCTCGAACACTTAGAAAATCCCATTTTATATATTCCGTTAGTTTCTGATCGAAAGCCCGGAGAACTTAGTACCGTAATAGCTAGCATGAACAATCTACGGAATACGAGAATTACTCACTGTGTATAGAAAACTATGGAAACTATCAAGCTGAAACTGATCTGGGATTAATAGGCATGAGGATACCCGAAAGAAGGGGAGATGCATCTACCATCTTCGACCCTGGAATATCTCATCTTTCATAATTGTTATCGATTATCCTAATCAATCACTAAAAATAACACAGATGTCCTACGAGTTCAAAAATAAGACGTACCTTTACTTTGAACACGAAACGTACTAACCTTTCCACCCCCCCCCCCCCCCCCCCTCTGAATCTCCCTCTTCCTCCTTGTGGAGTACCGTACTGGGGATGATGACTCACCTTCAAAGATATCACCATTTACCCTTTTCCCATATCATACTTATCCATATAATTCTCTTTCTCACCATATGTACTTGTTGATTGAGTGGAGGAGGCGGGTGTGGCACAGTAGCAATGTCAAGCTGGTTCTAGTGAAATATGCTCCCAAAAGTCCTTCCAGGTTGGAAGCTGTCGATGATAACATGTTTTGCATTGAATATTCCTGTAACTAGGGACCACCAGCCTGACAGCCGACTTTGCGGAATCTGGTCTAAAGTAGGCTCAATGTGGGTTCTCAATCTCATTTTTGCTTTTGGGCGCATGTCTCTATCTCTTCTCTGAAGCTCGGGAGAGCTTTAGAAGCGCGCGCGACTCCCCCAGCCAAAGAGGAGGGAGAGACGAGACGAGAGATAAAGGAGCGGAGCCTCTCTCGCTTGTGTCTCTCTCACTCCTCCCGCTCTCTCGTCGCTCTCCTCTCGCGTTCATATTTAATTCGAGCACAAAAACAGGGAAATTAGTAAAAATCAAATTTTGTGCTTAACATTCCTCAAAAATACAAACTAATCGGAAAATCAAGGACCAAACATTGTGCATGCACTGGAAATACCCCGACTATTGGGTGTTGGTATAACTCTCATCGCTTTTATGAATGATCCGTGAGTCTTCGTGGGCAGCGCAAAAGAAGTATTTTTCAGATTGATTTGTTGAGAATCCGGGAATGATGGTTGGAGGATACGGTACTCCGCCAGTGACTCTCCATCCTTCTCCTGTAGCTCAACTCTCTCTCTTCCTGAGACTCACGGATCATTCATAAAAGCGATGAGAGTTATACCAACACACAATAGTCAGTTGCGTTACATTCTTCACATTTTATAGAACTGCGGATAGAACTGCGGTTAGTCGCCGCCGTGATGACTGAAAAATAACCATTTCCCATTGATGCATTTTGCCAAGTGCTTATGTACATCAACCAATGAACAATTTTATGAGTTATGTAGTTCCGATGGGAGATATCTACTGTTTCCTTCAACGAATCGCAATGACATCACAGACTGTGATGAGACGTGTGGAGACTCACGTGTCCTCTCTTTGGTTATTTTCTTCAACTACCGTTATTCGGAAGTCGAGTTCTTGGCAGGCAAATCGCAATATACATTCAGGAGTTCAACATCACACTGGAAAAACGGCCCCGCAAATGAGGAAGATAGTCACTCTGAAACTCGATACTATCTGTTTCCTTCAATTATCGACGGTGGGAGGACTCCCTTGGTCGAAGACATCGTCTCGCTCCAATATTTACTGCTTCACCAAGAGCGAAAGTGCATCTATTGACTGGATATTGACTAGATACTTTTCGACTACGACGAAGTGATCCAAGGAAGAGAAAGACGAAGGAGTGCTGAGCAACCCCAGAAGGGAAACCTAGAAACGAAATCCGAACTTATTGTGAGAGTTCAAGATTTGTCAATGCGATAATACATTGCTGTTTCAAAAATCCAATTTTTATTCGCATTATCATTATTAGATACTCATAAAATACTTGTGATATGAGCAGATTGATTGGATGGATGGGAAAAGATGGAAGGGAACGACAAAACATAACAACAAATATTATGGAAGAGGGATAGATGAGACCCGGATGTGGATATGATTGATTAATATCGATTGATCTCTTCTTAGAGGATCTTGGGCTCCGTCGCTCCTCCCAATTGGACACGACAACAGATGAATCCATTCTCCGTACCAGTGTACAGACAGGCAGAATTGTCTGGACATGACTGAAAATATACGGAAATTATACGAATCCATGGACATTGATCGAATGCGGCACCTGTGGAGTTCCAGAGCGGGCATAGGGATTGCAGGATCGATAGTTGCCAGCCAATTCAACTGGGACGAGATTGGCGGGTTGAGGAGGACAGACGTTAGGAAGACGAACGTCCGATTCAAGACCACAGCAGATATATCTGAAGAGGGAGAGGATGGGGGGGGGGGGGGGGGAGGGGGGGGATAAGAACCATCCGCGTATAATGAATATACGAATGTATGGGTACCTCTCTAGATTGGTTGAGAACTGGCAGTGTCTATTGGGTCCACATCCCTGAATGGCATCATTGGCAGGAGCAGAGGGAGAGCAGTAACGATACTGAGCCCCTCCCTCTCCTGGCACAGGAACAAGTTGAGGAGGACAGACTGAAAGAGATAGATAGAGGAAAAGAAAGGGGATAATACGGTAGACTCACAGCCAGTGTCAACTGAGTCGGGAGATCGGCAACAATAGAAGGCATTAACTGATGAAGATGCAGTAGAAAACCAGCAGAAGAAATTGCCTGTGATATGATAAGATAGAGGAGGGAGGGGGATGGGATGGGAGTGGAAGGGACTGACCGGGACAGGCTCCATCCACATTGGGAGTGCACTGCATGGGTTGAAGAGAGAGGGCAGAGATGAAAGGAGTCGATTGGGTAGGACAAAGAGCTGAAGAGAAGACGATACATAGAGGGAGAGGGAGAGAGAGAGAGAGAGTGTGAGAGAGAGAGAGGGGGGGGGGAGAGGGGAAGGGGGGACTCACACTGCAGCTCAGTGCTGGCACCACAGCAGACATTCTGGTCGAGAAGAGGGGAAGAGTAACAAGAGTATCCTTCGGGACAACCACCAGAGACACGACCTGATCCACCTGGAGAAGAAGGGAGATGAAGAGTGACGATGATGGGGGGGGGGGGGGGGGGAGGGTGGGGGAGGGAGGGAGTACCTGGATTGGAACAGGAGACGAGTCTGCCTGCATCCGCCTCCTTGGCCACTACTGTGCCAGGGGGACAGGCTTCAGATAGACAGTAGTTCTGGCACGCCTTCTGAGTGGCGAAGTTGTTGCGGTTTCCTGAGAAGAGGAATGATGAAGGGGAAGAAAGATAGGGATTGTGGATGAGGACACTCACCTTCGCATCCATTGTATTCGAAGGTCGTGCATGTCTTAGAGTCGGCATTGAAATACCATCGGGAGATTCTGAACGAAGGAATCAAATCTCTTCTAGAGATTGAAGACTAGGTTGGAGTCAACCCTCTCTTTCTCTCCCTCTCACTTTCTCTCTCCCTCTCTCTTTCTCTCTCCCTCTCTCTTTCTCTCTCTTTCTCTCTCTTTCTCTCTCTCTTTCTCTCTCTCTCTCTCTCTCTCTCTCCCCCCTCTCTCTCTCTCCCCCCCTCTCTCTCTCTCTCCCTCTCTCACCTGGTGGATGAACATCTCACTCCCACGTCTCGAGGCTGCGAACAGACAAAATTCTTGGAGGGACAGCACAACGACTTCGTCTGGTATACAGTACCCGTCCTGCAATCGATCAATGGAGGGGAAATACGGTAGAGTTCATTACCAGGTAGTGACAGGAGTACAGTAATGAGTGGAGGGACATTGTCTGTTGGATGTACAGGCACGAGCAGCTCCATTGGGTTCCTTCCACACCTGACATGTGAGAGAAGAGATAAATGACGTAACCCTCGATAGTCCCTCGAATGGAGCGGCCAAAGGATTTCTTCCCTCTTCTCTATTTATGCACTCTCTCACATAGTTTCTAAGGAGAGGGGATAGTCTATACAAAGAGAGAAGTACGATAGTCCTCAGGGGAAGAGTCAATACTCCGACCCCCTCCCCCTCTCTCCCTTCTTCCCTCCCCCTTTCTCTCTCCAATCACCTCTCCTCCATCGGGACAGCTCTCCACTCTACAGTAGTCTTTGCAATCCTGCAATCACAATCAATAAGATCCTGGTTCAAGAGATATCTCTCTAAATAGGAAAGGGTGAATTCACCTGTTGGGTGGCGAAGTTATTGCTGTTTCCATCGCATCCATTGAATGAGTATGTCTGGCAGGTACGAGTGGTAGAATCGTAGTACCAACGAGTGACAGCAGGACCACATGTGGCACCCGCCTTGTATGATAGAGAGCATGTGTACGCTACAAGGAAGGGTAGTTGATCAGGGAGGGAGGGGGGGGGGATGAGGAGGCGACTCACCCTGAGTGGGGCAGCATCCATACGTGGTTCCATCGTAGTAGCAGTAGTGATTAGCGGGACAAGTGGTAGAGGCAGCAGTCGATCCACCACAGATAATGAAGTTGCCATTTGAGTCAGTGAGAGCCGTTCCCTGGATGCATTGGGGTTCGCCTGGAAGAATGAGGATTACAGTACAGAACAACTATAGATCAACTCACTTCTGGCATCTCTACAGTAGTCCTGGCATTCCTTGTAGGAGTCGAAGTTGTTTGCATTGCCCTGAGAAGCGAAGGGGGGTTGATGGTTATTTCATAGGAAGGAAGGTACTTGGCATCCCGAATAGATGAATTCCTCGCAGTTTCCAGTCTTGGCATTGAACCACCATCGATTGGAATACGTTCCACAGTTACCCTAAATGAGAGGGTATGAAGAAGAGTAGGAGGGAGGGGAGTGAAATGTGATAAATGGAATGTATAACCTACCTGCTCTCTCGGCAATTTACACACGTATTGAGGACGAGGACAACAGACTCCTGAAGGAAGAAGTGAGTGGATTCCAAAGGAATAAAAGGTGAAAGAAGAGAAGGGGTTATAGAAAGATAAGAGTGCCAGTGGGAGTAGGGAGTGGATTGATTAGTATGGGATGACCTTTGAGACCGAGACCTCCGAAGGTTGTTGATCCTCCCGTTGATTCACACGAATGAGTAGAGGGACAAGCAGAGGAGGATGATCCAGTAGGGGAACACTCCATATTCCTCTCTCCTGATGAATCCTTCAATGGCTCTCCCGCGGAACATAGAACTGTAAAGAGTGCGGTTGAAGAGAGAGGGTATGAGGGAGGGGGGGGAGGTGGGGGAGGGAGGGAGGGGGGGGGGGTGTACTCACTTCTCGAACAGAACTTCTCGCAGTGGTCCTGCGACAGGAAGTTGAC
>BTSX01000005.1:22273213-22292677 GCA_036245825.1 Pristionchus entomophagus
GTACATCTGGTATCAGTTCCCTCAAGAGCAGCTAGAGCCGATCCTCTGAGGACGGAAGCATTGTCTCCTGATATCATATAACATCATTATCACGCATTTATTCTCATTTTGGAGGAATTTTGACTACAGGAAAAAAATTTTATGCCTCCGAATTTGATGAAACTTGTGTTATTGATTAAAGTGAGGGCGGGGAGAACGGCTACCTTCTTCATTTGGCCAAAGTTGCATATTGAGCCGATCTGTGACCTACCACTGCAAAACGCTCTATCTCGGTCAGTTTTTGACCTGCAGAGTCCAATTGTTTTTCAAAAGTTTTGTCTTTCCGATATCTACAAATAAGGATATGGTTTTTAAAAAAATGAAATTTACAGTGCATTTAGCTCGAAAAAATGTTTCTCCGAGTATAAAAGTCGATTTTTCTCGACATTTTCCTCTAAAGGATACGAATTTTATTACAGAATCTGATTTGTTACTTCGAAATTAAGGTGATAGAACATTCCATTTGTCCTGTAACTTGGCAGCCAACACCGATCTCTCTAGGGAAATCCGGAACAGTCATTTTTTCTTGAAAACACTTTTTGGGTTGTTTTTTCTCTCCAAAATCATCTTTTCGGGCATTTCAAAAAAGCGATCGATAGCTCTCGACAAGCTCGATAAAAATGTTCTCACAAGTAGTATCAGTAGTATAAGTCGCCAAAATTGACCGTTTTCGAGATTTCCTCCGAATACTGTTTTTATTCGCCTATTTGGCTTGACTTCTCAACGTTACAGGAAGTATTCAGTTGTAAAACGTGACTCACTTCTTTTAGACCCACAATGTATTCCGTTTTGAATTTCTGAAACACAACTTAGTTTATCAGAAGTGAGTCACGTTTTACAACTAAATACTATCCTTAGTTGAGTTATTTGTAGATCTCGGAAAGACAAAACTTTTGAAAAACAATTGGACTCTGCAGGTCAAAAACTGACCGAGATAGAGCGTTTTGCAGTGGTAGGTCACAGATCGGCTCAATATGCAAATTTGGCCAAATGAAGTAGGTAGCCGTTCTCTCCGCCCCGTTCTCTCCGTCAATAACACAAGTTTCATTAAATTCGGAGACATAAAATTTTTTCCTGTAGGCACAAATTTTTTTCTGTATGGTAAAAGGTCTAGATTTTCCTACAAAATTAGAGGAAATCCGTGTTATATCAATATAAAGGTAGAGCAAAAGTCCAACAACAATAAAGCGAATTATACATCGGCAAGCAACTATGCTGGATGGTCCTGGTCCGTCGATTAGACCGACTGCTGGTAAAGTCTACGATACCCCTTCGGACTAGGCTTCTGCGTCGCTCATCATAATCGATACAGTAATCCACGAATAAATAAACATAGATCAAATTTCTCACCGTCGAATCCATGTAGAGATAGGAGTTCACGAGCTTCCATTTCAACGAGATCTAATGTCTCCTCAAAGTAACTACAAATTCTTCTAGTAACTTCATTGGTAATCTTTATAACTGTGACATACATCCTCTACTAGATCGGCCTTGTTGATGAATACGATGATGCTCTTCAGACCAATCTGTCTCAAATGGAAAGAATCACAAAGCCCTGATTAATCTTCGAATGAGTTTTTTTAAAATGATAGATCAAAGATAACCTGGCTAGAATGAGATGTTCTCTTGTCTGTGCCATCACTCCATCTGTAGCTGCAATGACTAGCACTGCTGCATCCATCTGACTCGTGCCTGCACATAACCATTACTCCCTCCTCATACCGTATCCACTCATCCTATACTGTAAAGAAGCACAACGATTATCTAGTCAGTATTGTCAGATCCAAAAACTCAGAAACAAAAATGTACACGTCGAAGAACTGGGATGAAATATTCGTTTTTTTAGATCGATTTCTTCTTCGATATTATCGAAATTTGTTCCCGAGTTTTTTTTCTCTGATTCATGGAGTTGATTTAAAGCAAACTTTCCTTATTAGTGATTGATAAACACTGTGAGCAACTGATTATTTTCTTACTGTATTAGAATAATCGATCGATTTCAAGTTCGATGAAAAAATAATAATGACGTACTACTGAGAAAAACAGTCAATTGTTCACCGCAAATCATGTTCTTGATGAAATCTGCATGGCCAGGACAGTCCGTATGCGAATATCTGAGAAATATGAAGATATCCGATTCGGACGAGTATCAAACAATGATGATATACCCATAGTAATATCATAACATTGATTCTACTCGATGGATCATCTCTCACCTCCTCTTATCACTCTCATATCCGAGATGGGCGATGTTGATGGTGATTCCTCTCTTCTTTTCCTCTTTTCCCTTGTCGATGTCATCGAACTTGGCCGCCTTCGCCTTTCCTCAAATTTAACTGATGATTCACAGGCTTCATGCGCTTAATGTCTCAAATGTTTCAAACATTTTGAGACCCATCGATGATTCAAACTGACCTTTCTTCGCTAGAACCGTGGTGATAGCAGCTGTGAGGGTAGTCTTTCCGTGGTCAATATGTCCGATCGTCCCCACATTCATGTTCATCTTCGTCGAAACAGCAGCTGCAGCCGCGAAAAACCGCTGCCATTGCTGCAGAGAAGTTGACACGAATGATGAAACGCAAGAAAAAGGAGAAACTGACCTGATTGGTGAGACTGTGACCGAGAAGGAGATTTGGGCGATTGGTGAGCAAGCGAGGAAAGAGTCCCCGACCAATCAAAGTGATTGGTAAGCCCGACATTCAGAAAAAAACAGAAAGAATAAGAAGTTACAGCTTGAAGTTACAGCTAGCTGGCTACAACCGTGGCACGAATACCGTAATACTAGAACCGGGAATTAAGCTATCGGGAAGTGACGTTAAAAAGTAAAATCTTCGGCATTTTCTGTTCATCGTTTGAGAATTATTTTTTCATTATAAACAGAATACATGCTATACATGACTATAAGTTCACATATAAATTATCATGGAATAAACTGAAATTAATTTGCTTGATATTTTCGTGATGAATCGTAAAAAAAAATTCCTTCTGCAGATATGGAGATAGTTTCCATCTGCATAATCGGATATTTTTGTATTACTGCTGAGGTTTGGAGTCTTACATTAAATGACTTTATCATGGATATTTACGATTAGAACCTTCAGATAAGAGAATTGTGAGATCGTCCATGGAGATATGAAAAGTCAATGAGATCTATTTTCTAGCGGATGCAACTATTTAGGAAAACATAGGACCATTAAGCCTAACCGGAATGAAGAGAAACATAGGAATGGATAATTTAGAAGTGCACATTTTAAATATACTATGAATAATATTTCTATTTCTCGACAAGTTTGTCCACTAAAGTAATGAACTTCTGTCTGATTTCTAGATCGGGGCTGGCTCTGACGAGTGATTTGATGGATGGAAGAAGATACGGTAAGTGTCTATTGAAATTAGGAGAGAGAATCAATCGATCGAGGAGAATGAGAGATGAATCTCGAAGGGCACCCAATCGAAGAGAGGATGGATTCAACTGAATACAGTCTCTCTGTACCATCCCCCTCCATCCCCCTCCTTCCCCCTCCATCACACAACTCACTCTCTCATTCAATCCCTTTCCTCCATTATGAGTGACATGACTAGTGAATGGATTGAGTCTAGATCCATTCACTTTAGTGGGAGGGACATCCACTGGTCGATGGTTCTTATACTCTCAAATGATCCTTATTCATCGATCCTTCTTCCATTGAACTCATACCCGATAGAGTGGATGATATCTGCTTATCCCCCACTAGTTCATACAATTTCTCCCCATTCTCCTCTACCAAGATGAACTCGAACTTCTATAAGATCATTCCTCGATAGTTATCTTCTGTCATCTACAGTACCTGTTCTCTGTGTTGCCTGGCGTAGACAGAGATATTATCTCTGGCAGTCTCCTTCTCTACTCTGTCCAATTCTCTAACCAGATACTCCTCACTTCTGGCCATTCTCCACAGATGGGGAGAATCTTCAGATCTGAAGGGATTACGGTAATTGGAATGGATTGATGGATAGACTCACGGATCATTCTCAGCCAATGTGAATAGAGAATGCATCTTGATAGCTGTAGATGAAACTTTCTGTTTATGGAGATTAGCATTAGGAATGGAGAGAAGACGAGAGAGAAGAGAGGTCAAACAATGACGGGAATCGAGGTCAAGAGAGGTCTGAGAGGGGTCAATTCGAATGGATCCCCCCCCCCCCCCCCTGATACTCTCACTTGACACGATACATCGAGGCATTGAATGAGAATCCATCTCGAATCATCACTCAATCTCTCCAGATATCCTTCTCTCACACTCGGAATTATCTTTCTGAATTCATCCACTAATCGATAATCATTCCATCCACAGTATTACCGTAATCCCTCAGAAAATCCTTCAGTTGGTGATAGAATCACTGCAACTTGTTGTATCAACATCTGATGAGCGAGAAGAGATCTCACCAGATCACTAATCCCAATTCTATAACGACTTTATATCGTATCTCGTAAACATTTCCGAACAAATTTACATTTTGTAAATTATTTTCATTTTTTGCATTTTGCTGGTTCGCAACTAAAATTGATAATTATTGTTTCTTATTTTTTATCCACCCCGAATTCCGGGCAGATACAAAAATCTGATGGTGAAATATTCCCAGAAATACGATTAAAAAGAGAGCAATTATTATGTAAACTAGCCGAGCTACGCTCGCTAGGGGTACGCCGTAAGATTAAAAGAAAATTAGTTTGAGTTGTCTAGCCTCGCTGTAAGTCACAAGACTGTCAGAAATATTACCACTCTGATCAGCGTTAGAAAAATTACCATACCATGATCTGTGGTAAATTTCCTGACACATTTTCTCCGTGGAAAATTTTCTGACACAGTCACCTCTGTGGTAATTTTTATGACAGTCACAAGGGTGGTAATTTTTCTGACAAACTTACCTCTGTTGTAATTTTTCTGACAAAGTTAC
This sequence comes from Pristionchus entomophagus, assembly GCA_036245825.1. NCBI lineage: Eukaryota > Metazoa > Nematoda > Chromadorea > Rhabditida > Neodiplogasteridae > Pristionchus > Pristionchus entomophagus. The sequence goes on from BTSX01000005.1 coordinate 22,278,191, forward strand.
CTCTGTGGTAAATTTTCTGACACAGTTACCTCTGTGGTAATTTTTCTGACAGTCATTAGGGTGGCAATTTTTCTGACAGTCACCATGGTGGTAATTTTACAGACAAAAAATACGACAGAGGTGACTGTCACCCCTCCCTTCCACGGCTAGAGATCCCATCAATACGCAGGCAGAACGGCGTAATTGAGCCTAGTTCTGATAAACTTTCAATCTGAAACACAACCACGCTGGGATTGACACTCCCCGACCACTCCCCGGCATGACCCGAGCACGCGAAAATTATTGCAAAACACTTTGCCCCAGCGGGGATTCGAACCCGCGCCGTCACTATCCGAATCCCCATCTTGCAGCCACTACACCACGCTTTAAACTTAATAAAACCCTTCAATCAAAACACGGTTCAAACCGTCACGGGTCACTCTACACGACTGTCAACTCTATTTGACATTCCCTCCTTGTAGAACCGAGAACGGCGACTGAACTCTGAGAATTTCTCCGAAACCCGTCGTATTCTGCACAATAGTACCTCACGGGAACGGACCGTGCTCAGCAGCCTTTGCTCTAATCGACTCAACCAAAGCAGCCATCATTCCCCGATGTTTTCCGCACCTTCTACTTGCATCCGTTAGTCTGTCCTTCCCCTGCTTCTACAAATGTCAATCGCCTGAATCGATTGCTCCAAACTCCAAACCTTCACCCGGCTATATCTCGCTTCAAAATGATCCTACAGGGTCGATATTGAGCTTTGCTGACTTTTGTTTCTTGTAGAGCTCGTCGAGAGCTACAAGAAACAACCCATATGTAGGGTGTTTGCTTCACGGGGGTGAAGGGTCAAAAAACGGAAAAAGTCGAGTGTCCAAATTTTGACGTCATCTTCGACCTACCCAACGTCATCTGATCGGATCGGCAATAGTGCCATTCGATCCGGCACCATCCCAAATACCCTAAACCAGTTTTTTCAAACCTTATCCCACACCTCCGGCCCACCACGACCCCCACTACTTTGACCGGTAAATTTGCCACCCAACGTTCTTTTATCTATAGGCGAACTAGCCGAGCAGCAGCTCGCTACGGGCAAGCCGTAAATTTGAGTATACTTTTTGTGATTTTTTAATCATGAAAATTTATTTTTCTAGCCGAAAATTTTTTTGCAAAACATTGTGCACCGGCGGGGAGTCGAACCCAGGGGTATGTGCACGGTAGGAAACACTCCCCGACCACGACCGGACACATTGCAAAAGGTTGGTCGTGGCCGGGATTCGAACCCGGGGGTCATGAACGACAGTCTAACCGCTAACCACCTGCGCCATGATTTCGTTGCACTCCCAATCACACCAGATACTTTCCGATTTATGGCGAAACCGAGCAAAAGTTTTTATCCCGATCAGTTCTCAATAAATAGTTCTTGGCGACTAAAATTGGTCAAAATATGTATCGGTAAACTCCAAAAATGCATATTTACCCGCCCGTGCTACGCTTCATACGCATGGTACGCCTTCATTTCTAGAACTCTTCGACGCGTCGCAGCGAGCTCTACAACTTTCTTTCTCAACACGAAACGCCACAACTATTTGCCGCCCCGCTAAACCCCGAAAACCTCGAAATCCTGAAAGTATGCCTGCGAAAACTAAATACTATAACGCCGCTTTTGGGGCTACCAGGTTCTACCAAGTTTCGGAAGATGCGCCAGTGTTTTCTGCACACCGAACATTTATCCGCTAGTACTTGCCTATATTTGCCATATACTTGCCACCCGCCCGAATAGCGATTTAGACGATTTTCACTTGATTTTCACCTGGTGTCCCATTGTCGGCGCGCGCTCCTGGCCTTCAAAGTAACTTTTCCTCAAAAGTGCTTGCTGAGAAGTACCACTAAAATGACGAGAGGAAAAAAGTTTCTTCAGGAACCGTAGCGCTATATCCACGCTACACCCCACAATCTCCACATCCGGCTTTTCAGAGCCGGGTTTCGCCTATTCAACGGCTCCGAACCAATTTTGACTCTTCACGAAAAAGATGCACCGTCGCAAGTTGCACATGACCCGCATATTTCCCAAACATTCCCCCACGCCTAAATCTTTTCCCGACGAAATGCCGATTTGTCATCATGGATTCTTTTATGTATAGGCGAACTAGCCGAGCTGCGCTCGCTACGGGCAAGCCGTTTTGGAATATTATACTTTCTGTGATTTTTTAATCCTGAAAATGTATTTTTCTAGCCGAAAAAATATGCAAAACATTGTGCACCGCAGGGAGTCGAACCCGGGGGTCTCTGCATGGTAGACTTGCGCCCAACCACCTGCGCCATCGATACTTATCGATCGAGTACTCTATTTGCCCTCTTGAGCCGAAGCCCTGGCGAGCAACAGTGAAAGAGCGCGATCCGAGTTGATGATCTGGGTTTGGGAGATCCGGATTCGACTTTAACAGGCACCAGGATATTTCCCAACCACTCCCGGACACGATTTGAGCACGCGAAAAATATTGCAAACACTTTTGCGCCGGTGGGGATTTGAACTCGGGGGGTCATGAGCGCTAGTCTAGGCTTTAACCACTTGCGCCATGATTACATACGATCCCGACCACCCCGGACACGTTATTGTCACTTGCGAGGCCGAGCAAAGTTTTTGTTCGGGTCAGGGTTCGAACCCGTGACTTGATTGTCATCACCCTGACCCTATTTTTACCCCACTGCGCCACACTTGAAACAAATTATCATAACCAACGAATTGGTCAGTGCTGATATATCATGACCCAATTACAACTTGTGTTAGTCCATTGGTCATGGCACAATCAAAGGAAGCCATGAGACCCGTTAAAAAACGGAGAAAAGCAGGCTATTTCACACCAGACCACGCCCACGAGAATGGATGCTCCTGGCCCCGATTTGGATCGACCGCGCGGTATAGCATATTAAAAGGTAGTATTAAAAGGTTTTTTAGCTACAGTGCAAAACGCAAAGTATAGTCACTTTGGACTGGATTTTGACCTACCCGACCAGCTTCGGATTTGACGTTAACGGGCGCCAGGATACTTCCCGACCACACCCGGACACGATCCGAGCACGCGAAAATTATTGCAAACACTTTGCGCCGGTGGGGATTCGAACTCGAGTGATCATGAATGCCAGTCTAGGCTCTAACCACCTGCGCCATGAATATACACGCTCCCGACCACCTAGATCACGTTCTTGTCACTTGCGATGCCGAGCAAAAGTTTTTGTTCGGGTCGGGGTTCGAACACGTGACTTGATTTTCAGCATCCTGACCCTATATTTACCCCACTGCGCCAAGCTTTAAACGAGTTTTCATGACTGTTGAATTAGTCTATTCTGATCTATCGTGACCCAAGTACAACTTCTGATAGCCCATTGGTCAGGATACGATCAACGAAAGCTGCAATATTCGCTCAAAAACGAAGAAAAACAGGCTATTTCACCCCAGACCTCGACCACACGGATGGATGCCCCGGGCGCTGTTTTGGCCTGACCGAGCGGTATAGCATACCAAAAGGTAGCTATGGACATGCTGAACTTAATTTTTTTATTAGCCTATACCATTCCACCCGGTTCTCGCTCAGTCCGGCACGAAATAAGTCAAAGGACGGATAGCAAAACCTCGAATTTCGGCTTTATCCGTGGTAGGTTTCAGACGCATGGTAACTCTTCATATCGAGCAATCACCGACGCGTCACTGCGAGCTCTACTACTTTCTTTTTCATCACGAAGCGCCACAAGTATTTCCCCGCCCGCTAAACCCCGAAAACCTAATTTTTTTTAAAGTGTACCTCCGAAAACTACATACTATAAAGCGGCTTTTGGTGTAGCCAGGTTCTGCCAAGTTTAGGAACATGCGCCAGTATTTTCTGAATCTCGAACCGCTTAGAGTTAGTATTTCCCGCGCCGTCTTATACATTTCCCATCCGCCCGAATAGCGATTCGGCCGATTTCAATCTCAAAAAGTGCACTTTTTGAGTCAAAAACCCGGTAAAAGTCGGTTTCAGCGTGCAGATCATGCGCGGTAATGGCATCTAGGTGCATCTCGAAAAGTTGCATCGAGTTTGCACTACTCCCGAGCCGATCTATTCATTACTTTTTTAGCTACGGAGCAAAACCCAAAGTATGGTCACTTTGGACTGAATTTTGACCTACCCGACCAAGTCCAGTCCAAACGCCGATAAGCGCATTCGATGCGCCAAGACATTTTGGGTATTCGGCCACTAATTCCCAAACATAATCCCACGCCCGAAAGGCTCCACCCGCCCCTTTCTTCGACCGGTGAATTTGCAATCGGGATTCTTTTATGTATGGGCGAACTAGCCGAGCTGCGCTCGCTACGGGCAAGCCGTAGGTTTATTTATACTTTTTGTGATTTTTTGTTAGTGAAAATTTATTTTTCTAGCCGAAAACAATTTTGCAAAACTTTGTGAACCGGCGGGGAATCGAACCAGGGGTCTCTGCACGCTAGACACCATTCCCGAACATGGCCTGGCACTTTGCAAAAAGATAGCAGTGGTCGGGCATCGAATCCGGGTGGTCATGTACGCTATATTAACCCCTAACCACCTGAGCCATGATTACGTTCACTCTCGACCACCCCGGACACGTTATGGATACTTGCAAGGCCGGGCAAAAGTTGTTGCTCCGGGCGGGGTTCGAACTCGTTCACTCCCGAACACACCAAATACTTTCCGAGTGATGCCGAATCCGAGCAAACGATTTGGTTTCGTTCGGTTCTCGTTTAGAAAGTTGCAGATTCGAAAATTGGCCAAATTAAGAATTGCGAAACCTCAAATTCCGTCTTTACCCGGCCGTGTTCGGCTTCAAACGGATATAAACCCTTCATCTCCGGCACCGATCGATGCGTCTCTGCGAGCTCTATAACTTTCTTATTCAACGCAATGCACCACGACTATTTCCCCGCTCGATAAATGTCTAAAACCTCGAAATCCAGAAAATGTGCCTCCGAAAAGTAATCACCAAAAAGCGGCTTTTAGTGCTACCAGGATCTACCAAGTTTAGAACGATGCGCCAGTGTTCTATGCATACCCTATTTTAGTCCGCTAGTATTTCCCACGCCGTCTTATATATTTCCCATCCGCCGGAATTGCGACTTGGACGATTTTGGTGCGATTTTGACCGACTGTATCATTTTCGACGCGCTCTCCCGTCTTTCAAAGTTACTTCGCCACAATAATGCTTGCTGGGGACTATGGTTAAAATGACAAGAGGAAAAAAGTTTCTTCAGGAACCGTAGCGCTAATTCAACGCTAAACCACCAAATCAGCGCATCCGGCTTTTCAGAGCCGAGTTTCGCCTATTCAACGGATCCCGACCAATTTTGACTCTTCACGAAAAAGATGCGCCGTCGCAAGTTGCATATGACCCGCATATTTCCCAAATCTTTCACCACGCCTAAAACTTTTAGCAGCGACATGCCGATCTGGCATCGGGATTCTTTTGTATAGGCAAATGGAAAGAAACTGAGATTACGGTAGGGACGAGGGTTTTAATCAATACTACCGTAATCTTTACTATTTTGCTCTCTTTTTAATCGTATTTCTAGGAATATTTCACCGTCGGATTTTTGTACTTGCCCGGAATTCGGGGTGGATAAAAAATAAGAAACAATAATTATAATTTTTCGTTACCAACCAGCAAAATGCAAAAAATGTAAATAATTTACAAAATGTAAATTTGTTCGGAAATGTTTACGAAGTACGATAGTTACTGTAGCTACACTAATCAATAACTGACGTTTCCCTGATGCCTTCTCTCACTACAATTACAGTAACCGCGTCTTCTGAATCTTCTCCATCTACACTATCATCTTCTCCATTCAATTCTTCTCTCTGTTCATCCACTAGGAATACCTGAAGAATACGGTAGGATGATGGTATTGATTTCCCCATGGATACGGTAGGATGATGGTATTGATCTCCCCATGGATACCTGTTTGGCTAGCATTCTTGCTCTTCCAGAGAGACAATTCTTTCCATCAGTGAATAACTCTCCCTTATCAACTGAATCATCTCCACTCTCAGCCAGATGATGAGAGAGGAGCTTCCGAATGGGAAGGAGAGTAACGGCCCTTCAATCGATAGATCCATTCCAATCCACTCTCTACCGTATACCATGCATCCCATAGCGACTTGGCCACCACTCTCCATTGTTGTTGAGTGAAGGAAGGGGCGAGGGTGATGAGATGGCGGATGGAAGCCACGCCCACTCAATACCGTACTCATCAGATACCGTATCCCCCATTGACGTACCTCTGGACAGATCACCAGGTTGTTGTAGACAGACTCTGGCAACTTGCATCATATCGGCCAACAATCGAGTCTCCCATACCCCTTCTGTAGTAGAGAGAGTACTGTATCTACACTGAATGCTCATCATTAATACCTGGTGAGAGGGAAATGGAATCGACGACTATGGCTGTTGCTGTGCCCACTGCGTGTTTGTGATTCGTCGTCCCACTCCGATCACTCCACTTTCTGGATTACTGTAGTGATTGGATAACTGCGAATCGGGAACTGACCTTCCTCCAACTCGTCTCGTCCATGCTGTTATATGGGGAAGGAGGAGGGAATGGACACAGTATGCAGCCAGGGCCGGACCTGGTAGAAGAGTGGTGTGTGGGATACGGTAGGACGAGGTTTACCACACTCCGAATTGCGAACGGTCGTGATGAGATATTCGATTGTCTCAATCATTGTTGGTTGGACGGAAGAAGGAGCTGTGATGAGTGCACCACACAATTGTTCTACCTAGGAAGGATGGAGATTACGGTAGGAGTGGATTACTGTAGTACTAACCAGTGATATAACCAATTCAGACGAGGCCATCTCATGAGCTTGAGACGAAGGATTATTCATCCATGGTAGGTCACCGACAGGAACTGAAACGATTGATTGATTGATTGATGGTGTTTGAGATAGAGTATACCTTCAAGGGGTCTATCTAGAGTGGAAGTGGGAGGATCGTGTGGGAGTCTAGTGGAAGTGACTTGATCGAGAAGAGTAGAGAGAGGAGGGACACTCTCACAGAGATGGACACATTCCAATTCCTTTGGGGCTTCAAGGGCTCGCGTTCGTAGTTCCAATCTAGAAAGATCAGTCGGTGATGGACCAAGAGGAGTACTGTATACCGATGGAGGAGAGATTGATTGGGAATGTGAGGGGTACGGTAGAGATTGAGGATAACAGCGAAGAGAGGTCGGATGAGATTGAGAGTTGCCTCACTCACTTGAGTATCCATGTCAAGGGGGGAATCTCAAAGGGAATATGACTACAGAATTCCTTCTGTCTTATCTCACCTTTCTCTTCCTTCATACTTTCTTCTGTCTCATCTCGACTCTTCTTAGAAGGGGGAATAGTCCCATGAAGAAGTGAAGACTGAAGGAAATGAGAGACGCAAGCGAGACAATCGGGGAGAGAAGAAGAGAGAACGGAACTGAAGGATGGACATTGGAATGGATTGAAGGATCAATCAATTCACCATTTAGTCAGTCCAAGATACGTGGATATCACATCAAGAACAGTCCAAGGGATTCGATCCTCTTCTAATTGTAATGATCTAACAGCTTTCAATGCTCCGAATAGGGGTTTCCATCCTGATCCGAGTCTATCTGATCTGAAGGGGAATCATCCATCCCTCCCCCCCCTCCTCCCCTTCCCCCCTCACCTTTCCTTGACTGACTCAGCCAGAGCAAGAATCAGCTGTGTCCTTGTCTCTGGCTGGCATTCTTCTCTACACATAATAGTCTGAAATGGCCTCTCCCCTCCCTCTTCCTCTTCCTCTTTTTCTCACTTGAAAAGGGGCAAGAATCATCTGATTGAATGATTGGCCGGGACTCTCTGAGATGACCAGTGAGGCCACTGCCTCTGATAGAACATTCACTGCTGCACGAGCCTCGTCTACTGAAGATGAAGCGATCTAGAGAGAGAAAGAGAGATCAAAGATCAGATGGAGGATAGGGGGAGGGGAGGGATGGACCTGGATGAGATGGGAGGAGACTGTGGCCCATAGAAGCATCTGATGGACTAGAGGACGACCAGAGAAATGAGAGAGGATGAGGGAGAGACGAGCTGAAAAGAGAAGAGGGGAGGGGGAGGGGGGAGGGGGGAGAGGGGGGAGGGGGGGAGGGGGGGAGGGGGGACTCACCTATGAGAGAATCAGGAGGAGTGAGAGAGGGAGATTTGTGAGAAGAGAGAAGGATCCGATTCTCCGAAGCGAGAATGAGAGAATGCAGTAATGAATGGAGTGATGGGAGGGAGAGACAACAGCCACTCGTACCGTATATTCTATAGCCAATTCAATTTATTCTATAATCCATCCTTGTTCATACCGATCAGTCTTGGCAATGAGTATACAGATGGCCTTATTGATCTCTTCCTTCTCCATTCTATCTCTTCCTTCTCTCACTACACTCTCCACATCCTTCTCTACTACTGGTTCACAATCCTCTCTCCGTCTATCACGGCCATTCTCAATTCATTTCATCATCCATACTCAATAGGGGAATACAGTACCTCCTTCCTCCAACTACCGAGTATTGATCGACTGTTCTTCTCTTGATAACACAATGCCCCATAGATGTACTTCTCCAGTTCCCATACATACTCTGTGCATCTGCAATCACTCTCCTTCTCTCTCCTTCCTTCCATCAATCGATAATCTCTTCTTACCGTATCACTTGTTTCCAGCATTCAGGTGCATGAATGGCCACGAAAGCATTATCCAGTACGAGTTGAATAGAGAGTAGATCATCTCTGAGACTACCGTAATCTCCTTCCCTCCATCTATCGATTACCTATCCACTAGATTTATCCTCTTGGTCTCTTCTGCACTGGCTGTCTTCCTCAATTCATCCACATCACACGAAGACTCCACCAATCTTTCGAAGATCCATCCACATCGAGAGCCAAGACCTGATCAGAGATCAAAGATCATTCAGACAAAAGATCAAATATCAAATATGATCCCACCTAGAGCGAGAGCGAGATTGGCTAGCTTCTGAGTAGCCCTGATGGCATATGTGACAGCCTCTTGTACTTTGGGACGAGTCTGGAGGGATTCCATCTCTCTTTCATCATTCCTATCCAATCACTCGCCTTCTTCCGATCTTTGACTGAGACGAAAGTAGAGAGAATCTTAGATATTCCTTCCCATGAAGCAGTGAGGAACCATCGAGCTGCCATTCTCTCTGAGGAAAAAGATCAGAGATGGAGGGGGGGGGGGGAAGGGGAGATACCCGGGAGGCATTTGATGGTCTCGGCTGGTCCTTCTCTGATACGCTCGAGTCTGTCGAAATCAGACAGTTTTCGATTTTCGAATCCATCGTAATCTGAAGGGATTGGTTGGGAAGGGAGAAGAAAGGAAGAGGAAAGGGGAGGGGGAGGGGGGAGGGGGGGAGGGGAGGGGAAGAGGGGGGAATGAACCTCTGACAAGATCTCCTAGTGCTCCCTCTTCAGCCACTTTCAATTCTTCCTTGTTCATGGCACTGATATACACCTGGAATAAAAGACATAATAAATGGAGGAGAAGGGATTGATTTGACCTCACTCAGCCATGTCTCACTCGCATAGACCAGGCATCCAGGAACGAGCACTTTAGACTTGAATAGACCCTGAATGATTGATCTTTGATTTCTGATCTTTGATCTCTGATTTGTGATCTCTCCCTCACCCATGACACTTTGTGTGCTCCTCTGAATCCAAGAGAGAGACAAGAGAGAGCAGTCAGATAGAGGGCATCAGTATTCAGAAATTCATGTTGGACCTTTGATTTAGTGCGGAAGTTCTCAGTGTGAGCCATTGAAAATTCTGAGATAGAGAGACAATTGAATGAGTGAAGGAGAGAGGGAGGGGGGAGGAGGAGAGGGAGGGGGAGAGGGAGGGGAGGGGACCTTGGTAGTATCCAGAGGCGAAGTCGATGATTGCTGTATCCACTTGGATAGTCGATCTGAAAATTGAGAGTGAGATCATTCAATCAATCGATATTTAAAATACCGCAGTTTCTCCCAATCTTGAATTCGTTGTGATAGACTGGTTACGAATTTACGAGCAGTTGCTTTCTCACTCTGAATTGGAATGGATAACTCCTTAGATGGGATTGATCTCTATCTCACGATGGGATCACTGGAAGGAGTGGGAGGAGGCTCTTCATCTATTGATCCTCTCATTGACTCATTCCCTTCTTCTCCTTCTTCCTCCTCTTTCACTATTCCAAACTTCTTCTCCAATCTCCTTAGAGTATCCGAATAGTCTTCTTCGCCTTCCTATATCGATCTCTCAAAAGGAAGACAATAGATGGAATATGACCTCATCAGCTTCATTTCCTCCCGTTGTCTCAACTGAATCTCTACTCTCCATCATCGTCATTCTCCGTATTGGATTGGTGAAACCTGATTAATAGAGAGAGAGAGATTGGACTTAATTATCTCCTTCTCACTCTCAGCCGTTGCTTCTTCCAGTGTAGGGAATAGGGCGAGAAGAGTCGATTTAGATTGTGATGGGAGGAGGGAATGAGAATGAATGAACTCCAGTAGACCTTCCAACTGAATAGTTCATCTCGTTCTTTGTAAATGCATTGAGACACTTTCCAGTAGAGATTAATACCCTTTTATCATCATTCCATCACATCAAATAAACTCATCCAAAATGATGGTGTGCCATTTTAGAACTGGAAAATGTTGCCTTAACCCAACCCCTAATGCTCAAGGGTGGTTCTTAAGTAATCAAATATAACCCTAAGGCATACTGAAGCACTTTAAGACCTTAAGGTTGGACCTTGGGTTAGGGTAAAGGTACATTTCAAAACTTCTAAAATTACCAGTTCTAAAATGATACACCCCCTTCAAAATTTCTCTGGCTTCATTATAAGTTTAGACGTAAACAGATTAGACTAGACTTGCAAATATAGAGAGTGATGGGGGGGGGGGGGAGGGGGGGACCCCTTCTCCATCCATTCCATCCTTTCTCCTTCTCACTCTCCGGTCGTATATCTCTACCGAGCAATGGGGTCGATCATAGAAGAACCAGGAACGGAGGTATACTGTAGATCTCATCGATCGATTATCCACCGTATTCAGCGTTCAAGGAGCATCACAGATTTGTTTCGCCATGAGCAATTCTATCATGGAATAATCATGAAGTGAGCGATTACTGTACATTTGGAAATGAATGATGTGATTGAGAACTGACGCAGAAGCCCTACTCAAGAAAGAAGGAGACTTCGTTCTCAGAAAGACAGAACACTATTCAGGTATACTGTTGATAGATTGAGAGGAAACTTTTCTCTCCAGGAGTCATCGTCCTTTGTCTCTCGGTGCGTACAGATGGAGAAAAAGTAAAGCATTTTGTTATCAATACGGAAAGATACCGTATTCCTCCTCCTAGTGTACTGTATTACGTTGAGGATACAAACAAGTCATACTTTGTGGATCCATCTCACAAGGAGACCTCTATTTCCAAGTTGATCACCTACTACATGTGATTCCTTCTCTCTCCATCTTCACTACTCATCACATTCATCTCAGAAACACGAATACTCCTCTTACTCTTTCAACGAATGCAAAACTGAAGAAATCAATGGACCGTCCTCCATGGGTGATCGACCACGATTCAATTTACATCATCAGAAAGATCGCACCAAATATCGGAACATTCTCAACGGTATACGGTAGTCATGATCCTAGTTGAAACTACCCTTCACTCAGGTATATACCGCTAAATATGGTAATAAAAAAGGAAACGAAATCGTGGTTGCCAAAGCACTGAAGAGTGAGGTATACTGTATCTATCATGAATATGACCCGATGAACCGTGGTAATTATAGGCCAATCGGGATACACGTTGCAAGTTCATGAAAGAGGCTCGGATGATGCGCTATTGCGATCATCCCAATGTCCTTAAGGTTTATGATGAATCAGACACTCCGACCTCTTTCTCTCATACCGTAATCTTCAGATTCTGGGAGTTGCCCTTCACTATTTCCCTATCATAATTGTCATGGAATGGTGTGAGGGTAAGAGATCAAAGATCAAACTAAAGATGAAGATGAAAATTTGAGGAGGAACAATGAGTTTGTATCTGAAGAAGAATGGAAAGACGATGTCAATAAAAGAGAAGAATCGGTTCGTGGCTGAGGTACAGAAAGAGATCAAAGATCAAAGATCAGACACGAATTGTAGGCTGCTGAAGGACTGGCATATCTGGAGAAGCAGCATTGCATCCATAGAGATATTGCTGCCAAGAACTGCCTCCTATGGGGAAAGACCAATGTGAATCTTCCTTTTGAAGTACTTATTTCCATTCCATCCTTCAGACAGTGAAGATCTCTGGTTTCGGAATGTGCGACAACAAGCCAATAATGCACGATGATACTATCCAGAAGGTATGATCTCATCGCATAATCCCTCAAACGTATCTCATAGGTTCCCGAATGGAAACCCCCCGAGGTAGTGATGGATTTCATCTATTCCATCAAAAGCGATTCATGGGACTTCGCAATCCTAGTGAGAGAGATGAAGAAGAATGAATAGTGGATGATTATTTAGATGTGGGAAATCTATTCGAATGGAGGGGATCCCTATCCCGGACTTACGAGACTTCTTAGTCAACCATTGACTGTTCTCCCAGAGTACCGAATGAAGATGCCCAATGTAAGGATACTATACTTTCAAGTGTGATTGATTCCTTTCCATTTGAGGACACTCCGGGAGAAATAGCCAAGATCGCCCTCCAGTGCTGGGACAAAAATGCTGACAAACGTCCCTCTCTCATTGGAATCCTCCCGTGAGTTTTGCAAAAGCATTGGAAAGACCGTTGAAGGACTCGAACACTCGACTGCAAGATTAAGAGTCTGGTGCTCTACCGACTGAGTTAACCGGGCATGCCAAATACCCATGTGATATTATATATTGGGCTTGCAGTTATCTGAAGAAACTGGCGTAACTGAAGAAGGATCTACATATAATAGTAACGAAGATAACCAGCACATAAGTTCGAATAAAGTCTGTATTTAGTCATGGTCTTGTCATGGTTTTCACTTTTAAATTCACCGATCCTGTTCCTATGATTGGATTGGATCAAGATTAGTCTAACCATGGATTGTGTTGCTCTTATGGACTCAATGCAAACATCGAATTGGGGAGAAGAACTCTCGACGAGACAAACCATGAGCATCCTGAAGGGAAGAGAGGAATACGGTAGTTATGGGAGACAGAAGGGAGGAAGGAGATTACCTCCATAGGGAAAGAGATCGAGCTGATAGAGAGACTCGTACCAGATCAGAGAGACGACGGGGATCACCCAGTAGCTGAATAGAGGGATGGAGGGGGGAAGGGGGAGGGGGGAAGGGGGGAGGGGGGGGGGGAGGGAGGGAGTACCTTCCTGATGACTTTGATAGCCTCGGTCCTTTGTTCTATCTTGGGGAAGAGGAAAGCCTTGTGGAAGAGAGCCTCGAGTACAGAATGCATTGAGGGAACGGCACACAAAAGACGGAGAAGTTGATCAACGATTCTATAAAGATCAAAGATCAAGGGGGAGGGGAGGGGGGAGACTGACAGGTAGAGAGCACGACTGGCTTCAGGATTGGCAAGGACAGCAGGGGAAAGGGCGAATCTTGCCATCTGACCCTGTCCCATTGGTTCATCTGTTGAATCTGAGACAGAAGTGGAGATAGGGGCAGGAGAGGAAGAGATCTGAGAGGAGTACGGTAGGGAGGGGGAGATGGATCGATGACTGACTTTGTCAGGGACTCCGAGTAGTTTGATGAGGAGTGGACATACCTTCTCCCTGATGGAAGAGAGTGAATATGAGAGGAGAGATAATGACTGACCAGAGTAAATTGAGGAATGGATTGTGAGATAGAATAGATAGGGGTTGAGATGATAGAAGAGCATGAGTTGCATCCAGGACTACCACCGATTGATCATTCGACGTCTCAGAGTTAATAGTCACCATATCATTCCTTCCATCTATTCACCTTCATCTGATCCAATAGACCCACATATCCTTCCAGAATAGACGTCGCGTCCAGGTAAACTGCGATGTTGTCCTGTACTTCATCCTGAATGGAATATTAGGATACGGTAGATGGGAAGGGATACTGTACCACGACGGCAGCATATCGATTGGAGCAGTAGCTGGTTATTGATTGAGAGATGGCAGCTCGAGATGACATTCGAGAGGAATCTTCTCTTGATGAAGAAAAGACTCTCATACACAACTAAATGATGGAATAAAGGGAGAGATCAAAGATCAGAATACCTCGATGGCCTCTTGTACTTCACTGAGAGTGGGAGTGATCTCAGTACTACTCATCATCTCGACTATCAACTGGAATTGGCTAGTGATGACACTATCTTTTTCTCTCTCTATTAGTCACTAACCGTCATAGCATGGCATTGCAATTGGCTGTTCCATTGTGAAATAGCAGTGAAGGAAGAAAGGAGTTGTGAAGGGAGAGCATGCTCCGGCTTAC
>BTSX01000005.1:22293677-22320985 GCA_036245825.1 Pristionchus entomophagus
GTCGGAGAGAGGACCGATGGAAACGATTGAAATTATGATTGGAAGAGAGTGGATAAGAGAGAGGATGATGAAAAAGAGAAGATCGGGAATCAATACAATCTATCCAATCTACTGGTAAGAAAAGTGACGATCCACAAGAAAAAGAATGGATCTTGATTTGGGAGTGAATTGCAGTTGGAAATAGAATACTTTCTGATTGGAGGGATCGAGAAACTATCTGTACTTCCAACAATTCAATCCCTTGCTGAATATCAATAATGGTCAACACTCCCGTAGTCTTTAATTTGTGATCGTTTCGTCCATTTCTTCATTGTTCTTATTGAGGAACATCTTCCTCCCCAACCTCCATACTCCCTCCTCCCCTCTCCCCTCCCCCCTCCCATCCCCCCTTCCCTCCCCTCTCCCCTCCCCTTTCACTCCCCCCCCCCTCCTCCCGAGTAGTAGTAGTGGAAAAGGAGAGACTGAGACCAGCAGGTAATATCCACCTTTACTCAGTTAGAGTATGCCATTACTGAGCAAGGAATCGAGAGTGTAAGGGTGTTTGTGGGGGGGGGGGGGGGGGGAGGGGGGAATTAGAGCTAGAAAAGGGGAATAACCTCGAGAGGTTCCATCGAGAACAAGGACATTTCTAGCAGTGATAGGGAATGAAATCGAGGAGAGAACAGTTCGGACTAAGTTCCCGAAAAGGTCGAGAGAGGAAGAGGGACGGGGAGGGATAAGGGGTCAGTTAGGGGATGGAAAGAGATATACTGGACCTTGTGTGATCTTAAACGGCACTAGGAAGGTTCCATATCCTTCTCTTCTCTCCGTCGCCGTTAAATTCCATTGAATAGCGAATCAATCTCATATCTAGATAGTGCCTTCACGGGATACCATAATTCTGAGATAATGTATGAGAGTGGAAAGGAAAGGTTAAATGGAGGATAAGACTATGGATAATAAGGGAAGAAGTGAGACGAAGAAGGTGAAGAGGGAGTGAGAATGGAGTGAGTGTATCTTCATATTCTCAACTAGAGTCTCCATTGACCAGAGGAATGGAAGAATTAGAATGTATTCTCTTATTCATCCCTCACTAGGGAATGGGCTAAGTCCGAGGAAACACATTCCAAATTGGACTGTGATTAGATAGTATCTAATCACAAGTCCAATATCTAATAGATACTGCCATTTTATTCACAGTCAATGAGATAGTGGAGATGATGGAAGAGAAGGTGAGTGGGGTCTCTCTATTGCTAGATATGCATCTTCCCCATCGCTGTCCTTCTTTCCTCTTCCATCTCTTCTCTCTCATCAGAAGTAAGTTCTTCGTCTTCATTGAATCTAATAACTTCCTTGAAGGTGATCGAGGCTGAACTGGGAGTCGCCCCTGTCTTCAGAGGACGATTAGGACGAAGAGCCCTTCGGGAAATCTTCATTGTTAAAATGTCATTGTTGTTTTGAACAATGAACACATGTTGAGGCGCAGTAATATTGAAACATTGAAATGTCAATGGGTATATTCATACAAGGTCGGGCGTGAAGATGTAACTGGATTCTCAAGTTTCGATTAGGATGTGGGAGTGGCAGTGAATAGAAGAGATTGATGCCCATTGAGTCACTTTATCGACGAGATCTCAGTGATAAAGGGAGTTGTCACCGTCATCTCCTTCCCTGTCACCGTGACAAAGGGAGTTGTCAGCGTCATCTCCTTCCCTGTCACCGTGACAAAGGGAGTTGTCACCGTCATCTCCTTCCCTGTCACCGTGACAAAGGGAGTTGTCACCGTCATATTCTTCCCTGTCACCGTGACTAAAGAGAATGAAGAGAAATGGATGGGTCAACGATTCACAGTCTTATAGAAAGAAGAATCATCAGTAAGAGTCACTCCTCATTCGAATGAACAAATGGACAACAACAATGCAGGCTACAATCGTGAATACGACGGCGGAAACCGCCTTGGATTCAGAAGAAACGATCAGCAGGCTCAAGCCTAATAGTCAAATTATAAATTGTTCCTGCCATTATAAATATATTGTATTTTGAGATTGCTTTGATGTTGATTAAAATATTTTATACATCATACGGAGAACGGTGAGGGATACTGATTCCTCTCGTTCTGCACGGTTTTTCGTCGTTTCTCCGTTTGAAAAAATTGATAAATATGTTGTTGCCAAAAAATTCCATCGGGCCACGCCCCCTTATTCCTACGTTTAGCGGCTACGAAATGTGGTGAGCCTTAGTTCTCGGGTTCAGAATTTTTGCTAGGTGAACATATAGAACATTGTGATTCCAGATATTCTCAGTCGATCCTTCTTCACTCCTTGCCCTTCTCTTCTTCATTCTTCTCCATTCTTCTTTCGAATGAACTCACATTTCAAACTACTAATGAAGGAAAGAAATCAAGAGAGACATCGTCAATTTTCAATGAGGAAGAGATTATAGATTGAAAGAAAGATTGAAATAATTCAACTGATACAATTGATTCCATTGACCTCTCTCATCATATTATCACAAATATTATAATTATTTGCATTGTCATTTATCATATAACATGTGCATTTCTGTATGGGTAATAATCATTCTCCAACAAATATATAATCCTTGTAAACATATTCTTCCCATCTTCCGAGAGACAATTTCTTGACCATATTTTCTGAATCTCTCAAGTACTCATCGCATGTAAGAGGGAACGTAAATATAAATAAAACACAGAAGATTTTTTATAATAAACAGCTGAAGTGTCTTTACTTATTATAATGTGTCTCATGGTCAGATCCGTGAGTTGAGGGACGAGAGGTGAGAGGAAAGAGTTAGCGCTTTGTTCATATATTCGATCTGACGAATGGAATCTAACGGAGAAGAGAGGAAATAGATCCCATCCCCTATCTTCAATGGGATTGATCTACATTGATCTTGTGATCTGAATCTCTCATGCATCAGTTCTCTGTTCCTGGTAGATCACAGATCCTTTCCCTTCCCTCCATCTCCATCCCCTCTGGTCTCTCCATCCTCTCCCCTCTCTCTCTAGGTCAATTCCCTTGATCAGACTGGTGGCAAGGTGAGAAGTCACTTCACTATCCCTCACTCCTTTCCTTTCAGTGGCATCACCAAAGGGGATCTCCTTCCCTCCTTCTTCATCTACCTCAGTCTATTCCCTCCATCCATCATACAATGGTCGCCATTTTCAGCACTCCCAAACTTCGTAAGTCTCATCTCCCCTCTTTCTCTTCCATCTACAGTAATCCTACCGAAGCCTGCCGTATCTCTCCCCTTTCAGTCCAGGAGTGTGCGGCAAGCGTTTCGGCAAGTGGCAGAAAAAATGGCATAACTTTCCGCAGACATCTTCCAATGTCATATTCTAAATCGTGAAAGACGTATCTCGTAGAGACGAATCGTTTGATACCTCTACTTCAACATTTTCGATCATCTAGAGTTCAGATATCGGCTGAAATGTCTATGTCGCTTGCCGAAAATTTCCGGCAATCGATTTCGGCAATTGCCGAAGACGAAAATAAATTTATCTTTACTCTAGATGATCGAAAATGTTGAAGTAGGGGTATCAAACGATTCGTCTCGACGAAATACGTCTTTCACCGTTTAGATAATGGTGTTGGAAGATGTCTTCGAAAAGTTATTCCATATTTTCCGCCACTTGCCGAAACGCTTGCCGCACACCCTTGTTTCAGTCCCGATCTCATCGATTCCCCGTCGTCATCTTTCACTCGATTTCGAGCCAGTCTACCGTACTACTGTCGAGTCTGCTCTCACTCATGAGGTTAGCACATTTCCTTGTTAATCTTAGTACTTAAAGGGGGTTTACATAGATGAACCATTGCATAGACTGCGAGTGTGGGGATGAAAGATTGATCTTTGATCTCTTCAGTCTCGATTCTCTCGTTCCTTCCGATGGATGACTCTTCTTCTCTACACTCTCCTCGTCTTCTTCTGTGCTTCAGGCGCAGTCTACTATTGTGCCAATTGTGAATGGTCCCTTTCTCCCAATCCATGGCTGATCTTTGATCTTTTAGCTTCGACCATTGATATTTGGATTCCTCGTCCCCTCCACAATCAGTCTCTCTCCATTGCTCACCGTCGATTGATGGGAAGAATGAAAGACTCTGATCTCCATTTCGTTCAGATTAATTTCTACGTGAGAATATCTCTATTCCATCTATTCCATCTCCCTCCAATCAATCAATCAATATAATATTTCTTATCAGGCAATGGCTCGATTTCGGCATCCAGGAATCGAAGTGACAGTAGACTCAATCACGGTTAGTCCATAGCGTCCATAGGGTACTGTATCCCCTTAATCAATGGATCGATATCAGGTGTCAGTCTACAATGGATTCACACGAGTGGGAGGGGGCGAGTACAGTCCAACTCCTCATCGTTATCCCATCATCAATTCCAAGGGTGATATCACAGAGATCACAATGCTGCCCAAAGCGACCATCCTCGAGGGAGAATTGGGGTACTGTAGTCGTAGTAGTACGGTATTATTGATCGGTCCATTCCAGATACAAGGGGTGTTCTTCGATGGAGTCTACTCATAATCTCTCACTTCGTCTCTACTACTCTATTCTCATTCATAAGAAGAATATCTTTGGAATGGAGATCAAGAGTCGAGTTGAGTATTCTCAAAACTATTCCATCTGTTGTTCCTGTGAGATGAGAGACGAATATTTCCGTCAATACTAAATGCCCTCCTCCTCCTCCCCCGCACCTTCTCCCTTCTATGTTATTCTGTATAATAATCCTAACGTTGTAACATGAAAGGTAGGTCCTTCTAAATCTACGATATCCTGTGTATTGAAGAAAAAGCTGAGCTTAACGTTTCCCCTCATGATTTCGTAAACTAACTATGATTGTTTTATTGTTACTATGAGAATAAAATGTTTGGCACCACTTCTATTGATCAATATTGAGCGCGAAAAAAGAATAAAACCCCGGTCCTACTGTAGGGCCGGGTTTTCTTCCGTCACTGCTCCGCCCACAACCGCAAATCGTATTTTTTACGAATCTTTATCGCTTTTCTCGTTTAATATTCTTTGTACGGATTATAATTCGATGATAATCGACAGATGGCAGACTCTAAGGACGTTTCACGAGATCTGAAAGAGCTGGAGGCTTTGCTGAAAGAGAGAGGTGGGGTTTTTCATTCTTTCACTCTGACTCACTGTCTCTAGAGAGAGAGCGCGGTAAAACGCGTTGTGTCGTGTGTATGGCAGTCAGGGGGAATAATTCGTCTCTTCATTCTGTACGCTACAGACAGCTCGAGTGACGAGAGAGCGCGTAGAATGAAGATACGGTCTTCTTTTTGACAATGAAGCCATAAGTTGACCGATCTCCGATCTATGAAGATAGTGACCTCTGTGGGGAAGCCTAAAATAACTCTCAAAATATATGTATCTGGCGGCTAGTATTTATATTGATTGGGTTCTCAGTGAGCTTCTCACCTCTTTCTACTCTGCACTCTCTCGTCTGTCTCTGGTAATGGCTCAGGCCGAAATCATTGCAATGATTTGCATTGAAATTCTCATTTTCCGCTATTTTTGTAGCCATGCTAAATTTTTTAAAAAATCCACATTTCTACAAGAGGAGGAAAAGCTGGTTTAAATCTTTTCAATGATAATACATTAGCATAGTGTGCCATTACAGCAGCGTACTTATGTAGAGGTGAACACATTTCCGAGACAGAAAAAATAACCGTATGGAACTCACTGTGAAGAAAAGGTCGATTAGTGTGGAATCGGAGGCTGTGAAAAAAGATTGCTCGCACTTTCGTCCGAGTAATCTTTTTTCCCATCCTCCGATTCCTCTGATTTTGGATTGTAGGTAGGTGACAGTATTTTCTGCAATCACTTTTCGGCGCTTCTTGGAGAAATCGGTATTAGGAAAGTTACATTACTTTTTTGAAAAACTGACCGCCCCGATCCAGCGGATGGACGAGGAATGGTTTCATCAACATAAAAAATGTTTCACTATGCCTCCTCATTCGAAGGCTTTTTTGGAACAGTCCCTAGCATGATTTTAAAGCGAGTTATGGCTGTTTTACTGAGACGATTTTGATTGTAAATTTCATAGTGTTCCTACTTTGACCTAACAATACTGTAAGATGAGATTAGTTATCGAAAATCGGCAAACGCAGTTTTAAAGAGCATCATTTGAAGTACTTAATTGTTACTTTTCAGCGGAATCTTTAAAACTATTTCCTAAGTCCGCTAACACCCCAAAACTCGAATATCTGTGGCGATTCCTCTCATAAGCGCGTAGCGATTTTTATTCAGGAATCGCATCCCTTATAAACCATAGAATTGGCAAAACACTCCTCCCACCCTCGATGCAATCGAGAGTGAAAAATTGCACATGAATCATACATGGAAATGAAGAATTGCGCATCTATCCGCGCTCACTCCCAGCCTGAGGAAAGTTACTCTTGCCATCTCCTTGCTGGCTTTCAATCGTAGTAGATGTTCCGGTCACGTCCTCGCCGCTCGCCTCTCCTTTGATCCCACGCGGGTTGGGTGTTCGTACAGAGCGATCGCAATTGGCACACCTTACCCAGCAGTTGGTGGATTTGTGTCCCGTACTGAGACAGCAGTAGCACAGTCCTTCTTGCCTGACCAAAGCTTTTCTCACCTCCACCTTTGGATAGACTGAGCATTCTCTCGCGGCATGATCGTCTCCGCAGAGAAGGCATCCATAGCCTCTTGCTCCTTGTGATTCTCCCTGTTCCCGTTCATCGTTGCTCGTCCAGATGGGTAGCGTCTCACGGCCGATTCGTCTTCCATATCTGTATTCCTTCTGGCTTCTTCGTTATCCGGTTCCTTTGCTGGTTGGCCAGTTCTGGATGAGCCACCGATGGCTTCTCTCCTCCCGCATGTCTCCTTATCAAGTTGCGCCCTGGCTTCGGCTATCTTCAGCCCTCTCAGGGTTTCCAGGACATAAACGATCTGGCTATTCACCTCTTCTCGAGTCGCCTTCATTGTCGACAGTTCCTGACTCTCTTCTGACGTTCCATTCACGAGTTCTTCGTAGTCGGTCAAGTCGATAACGGTCTGCTTCCATGCGACGGAGACGGCTAACAAGGATCTCTTCTGAAGATCCATCAGACCTTCTCAGCAGACGAAATCCTTTGCCTCCAGCAAATCCTACATACTCTAGCGCGAGATCCGCCATCTTCCGATGTGATTCCATTGCCCGCCAAGGGGCTAGCCGGTCCGAGTAAGATCGCGGCTCCGATGCACGACTGTCGACGAACGGAACTTCCTTGAGAAAACTTTATTCAGGAATCGCACCCCTTATAAACCATAGAATAGACAAAACACTCCTCCCACCCTCGAAGCAATCGAGAGGGGAAAATTGCACATGAATCATACATCGAAATGAAGAATTGCGCATCTATCCGCGCACAACCATATCCCTTTTTGTACAATAATACCCCCTATGTAATTATATAAGCATAGGGCGTGAAGATTTGAGACGAGCTAAGTAGAAGAGGTCGAAAATTATGCCCAAAATCGGGACTAATCCACCAACCATATTTAACAGTTGTTTTAGGCTTTCCCCCCAAAGTCCTTATCGGCTAGTTTCAACAGATTTGTCCGAGAGATCGGCCATATTTTGTTATACCCCCAGCCGTAATCGTGTGTGTTAAGGGGAGACTCTGCGTGATCACCAAGTGTTGGGATTGAGAGTCCTCTGGGAATGGAACACTCAAGGGAGAGGAGGAATTTGCGCAGACGAAATGGGATTGGGCAAGACATGTACGAGTGTGGTTCATCTGTGGAGACTTCGAAGGAGTGGGAAGGGGCCATTCATGGTTGTCTGTCCTCTCAGTGTCATCAACCATTGGAAGAAGGAGATAGAGAGGTGAGATCAAAGTGGCACAGATGTAGATCAATCTTGCCTCTTGAAGATTCTCTTGTGGTGAGCTCGAATCAGTTTGCTTCATGGGAATGAAAGAGGAGAGGAGAGAACTACTCAATTCAATCGATAATGAACTGCTCTCGAATCAAGTCTTCGTGATACCGTACCATGTGAGTGATTGATCTTTGATCTACTCGAGGCAATCATTCAAGTTATTCACAAATGAACAAGAAGACCTGGCGTCTCTTCTCAATAATACGAATTTCTCCCTAATCGTGTCAGATGAGGCTCACACTCTCAAGAATTGGAAGTCCCAGATCAGTGAATTGATGAGGAAGGTTAGTTGATTAGTCTAATGATGGATATGATGGAGTGATGATCTCAGAGACTGGGATACTCTCAATTCCTCCTTCTAACGGGGACTCCCATTCAAAATGATATCGGGGAGTTGTACTCTCTTCTCTCTTTCTGTCAACCTGATAACTTCCCTATCGAGGATATCAAAGAATTCGTTCATAGGTACAAAGGAAAGAAGGAATGTAAGTGGATGGTTAATCTATTGCATCTCATCAATTGATCCTAGTGGATAATCTGCGTGAGATACTCAAGAAGTACAGTATCCGACGGAAGAAGGAAATCGTCTGTACAACACTCCCACCACTGCAACAGGTTGGTAGTATTTAATATGCTCTGGGATATGGAGAATTAACGATTCAAGGTAATCTTCTATCATGGAATGACGAAGAAACAGAAGAAGCTTTATATTGATATCCTGGTAAAGAATAGAGGTAAGATAATCGATAATGGATCATGATACTGTAACTTGGGATTCAGAATCAATAATGGCGAAGCATGAATTCTCCCTCGTCAATCAATTAATGCACTTGAGAAAAGCAGTTGCTCATCCCTATCTCTTCCCAGGTACTGTATTCTGTTGAGAGTACGGTAGATCAATGAGTTATTCCAGGTCAAGAACCAGAGCCATTCACAGAAGGGGAACACATTGTGACTGCATCGGAAAAGATGAGAGTGGGTGGTCTATGATATTCTATGAATGGAGATTGTATCGTAAGGTATTGGATGCTCTCCTCTCTTTTCTCTCTCGTAATGGCCATCGATGTCTCATTTTCTCCCAATTCACTTCCCTTCTTGATATTGTACAAGATTATCTCAATATGAGGGGTATCATCTCATTAACTTTTCTCTTCTTTCTATCTCAATGGTTCTCCTTCTCAGGTACTTCCTATGAGAGATTGGATGGATCAGCCAGGGCAGAAGAACGATTCACTTCCATCAATTCATTCCAAGTACGGTAGATCAATTGGAAGTCTATTACGGTATATGGATTGTAGAGAGCAGATGTCGATGTCTTTCTGCTCTCTACCAAGGCAGGCGGAGTTGGTCTCACCCTGACTGCAGCTGATACGGTAGGAGAGGAGTACGGTAATTATTGATGCATATATCGATTGTAGGTTATATTCTTGGACAGTGACTGGAATCCACAGAATGATATGCAAGCGATGGCGAGATGCCATCGGATTGGACAGACCAAGTGAGTGGAGGGAGGGGAGGGAGGGATAATGGAATGATCTCAGACCAGTCCGGGTTATTCGTCTCATCGGGAGATATACTGTAGAGCAGATGATGAATGTGAGAGCAATGGCCAAATTGAAGTTGACGGATCAGCTAACGGAGGAACACAGTAAGACCCTTATCATTATTAATATTTCATCTTTTTCTTTATTTTATATATTTGAAAATGGTGTTGTTCCAACGATAGAAATAGATAATTGTAGATGCAAAGCCGGCAGCAGCAGACATGACAAAGATGCTGGAATATGGATTGGCCAGTTTGAGAGAGGAGAAGGAGGAGGAGCACAGTGTGGTTAGTGTCGGATGAGGAGAGGAGAGGAGAGAGAGGAGAGAGATGGGCAGGACACCTTTTACAATGGGTTAACACGCTTACTGTTTTATCACAGTTTGTAGATTTATCAAGTCCAATTAATATTCAGACGGATTCCCATCTGGAGAGAATAATTGGACTGACGAATGAGAAAGGAGAGTGGATGGATAGAGGGGAGAAAGAGGATAAGGAGGTATTTACAAGTTTTTCTTTTTTTTCACAAGCCATTTATTTTACTTGCCATTGTTAATTCCAGAACTCGCCTGAAGTTGCAGAGGAAGAAGAGAAAGATGTGGATGAGAAGGATTATTTCTATTTCGAAGGTTAGACTTTTCCATGAATGTTAATGAAATAGAAAAATCTTTATCTCGTATGTAATGAACTTCCTTGATTAATGCAGGTGTTCGATATCGAGTGAATGAGAAGGATCGAAGAGCCATGAATGATATTATGAATGAGAAAGGAAGCAAGATTAATGAGATGAAGGTACGGTAGGGAGTACTGTAGATATTACGGATGCGTTGAAGAGGTCTTTAGTGATGAAACTTATGAATATGTAGGTGTGGTCTCAAGAAGAAGTGGAGGAGATGGAGAAAGAGAAGGAAGAGAGGAAAGAGAGAAGGAAGAATATGGCTGAAGAGAGGAAGAAGAAGAAATGGAATGATGCTGGTGAGGAGGGGGGAGAAGAGCACTTCTTCGGTTTCTGGTCCAGGCAATTATGCGATTGATTCACTACGTTACCTAAACCCATAAGGAAATTCCTCTACCTAACCTATATGAGTTTCATTCCATTCCTCTCATTTCAACATGGGCTGTCGAAATCTGGGCCAGAAACCGAAGCAGTTCCAGGAGAAGGAGAAGGAGGGGGGTGGGATAGGGTAATGAACAAGTGAAACAAAGAACAGGGAATATATAAATGTATCGTCACTCTTTTTTGATTAGCTTCTGAGCATAACATGTCTTGGAGACTAAGTTCCATGTATGATAGTGTGTTATTGCAGGGTATATCTCTCTGAATGTGCCCCTTCCCTCGAACGAAGAGAGAGAGGGGGAAGGGGAGATGGATGAGATGGGAATGGACGAGGATGAGGGAGAAGAGATCTCATTCGTGACGGGAGATCTGATGGAACCAAAGGGAGATGCACATGCAATCATTATTCATATCGTCGATGATAGTGGTAGGGAGGGAGAGAAGGAGAGGGGATTGAATGTGGTTGATTGCAGGTTCATTTGGTAGTGGAGGGGTGTTCTCAGCCCTAGACTCTCTCTCTCCCTCGATCAGAGAATCGTATGAGATGGCAGGAGAGATGGGGGATCTATCTATGGGAGATGCCCATCTAGTCCAAGTGAAGGGAAGAGAAGGAGGAGATGGGGGGGATGGAAGGAGAATAGATGTGGCACTCATTCTTGCTCAGAAGAAGACTAAGAGGGGTTCGTTTATACTCCTATTCATATAGCATTTATTGAAAATGGATGCGATTTCATAATCCAATATGAGTAACTTATCAGATGAATTGAATCTATCTGCTCTATCTCGTGGTCTTCGTCGATTGAGTGGAAGAGTAAGAGAAGGAAGTGAAGAGGGAGTGAGTGTACACACTGCAAGAATGGGTAGACACATTCACAATGTGCAATGGTGAGGAGAGGGGGGGGGGGTGGGGGATTACTGTATCCATTGGAGGTATGCCGTGGAGAAGACTTTGAAGAAGGAATTGGCACTCAAGGGAATCCCACTATTCGTCTACTACAAACCGAGAAGAGGTGACACATTCACTCAGATGGAAAAACAATCTAACAAACTTTTCTTCACATCCACCCATTGAAGATGGAGGAGGAAAAGGAAGATTGGATAATAGATGGAAAAGCAGAGATGAGGAGGTGGAAGTGATCGGTTTGTATCTCTATCTCCGTACTTACACATTATTTGATTCTTCGTAATCATCGATGTTCTCTCCAGAACTATCACCCGAAAGGAAAGAACCAGTGAAGAAAAGAAGAAGAGTAGTGATGGAGAGTGAAGATGAAGTTAGTTGTCTATATGAGAGAGAGGCATATCATTTGATTGATTGAGGATGATCAACCAGGATGCTCAAGTTGGATAAGGAAAGAGAGGAGAGGAGAGAAGATGGAGGAAGAAGAAGAAGAAGTGGAGATAGTGGAAAAAGAAGAGAAAGAAGTGAAGAAGGAAGATAAACCTAAGACAAAGGGAATATTCATTGGATACGTATTCTATCTGGCTGAAGGAGTCACTCATATGAGGTATGTTTGGAATGGATTAATATAAGAAGATAGATGGGATATAAATAGATTGGAAGATGAGATTTGATGTTGTTGATTGCAGGAGAATGATTGAGGGAGAAGGAGGGGAAGTGACTACTTCCATTCTCGATCTATATGATGTCACCCATGCCATCATCCCAATTGAAGAGAGAGAGAAAGAGAAGAGTCCCATCGGACTCCTTCCCATCGAAGCACAAATCAAGGGGAAGGAATATGTAGAAGAGTGTATCAAGGCCAAGAGAGTTCTCTAGACGAGACTATCCTACTTATCAATACCTTCATTGTTCAATTGATGCGTAGTCTGACATAATTTGCTAACAGTCGTACAATCTATGCGAATTTTCTAGTACCGAGTAATGTACGGTATGAAATGATTAATAAATGAAATTATGAGTGAAATATGGCATCGGAAAACACGAAAGACAGATAGAATAAGAAAAAGGAAGAACCGGTTATGGAGACATGGACTGAGGATGGAATTGAGAAGATACGAGATTAGAATAATGTTGTTTGAGAAGATTACTGTAGTTATGGACCATTGATTGATCTCTCACTCTCCGATATGAGTGTTAATCTCAGGAGGTCGATCATCTCTGTCCTGCAATGATCCCTTCCTCTCTCTCCTCCCCCCTCCCCCCTCCCCCCTCCCTCCCCCTCCCTCTCCCCTCTCCCTACCTGGAATCTTCTCTTCAATTGAGCGACACTCCAATTAATCTCCAATGAGTCTAATCCCACACAGATTGGATCAGTCTTCAGAGTGGACACACGACGAGATCTATCCCGAATAACAGAGGAAGTACGATGGATCTCCCCTCTCCCTCCTTTTTCTTCCATCGATCGATGAGAATGAGATCGATTGACCTGAGGGTACTGTAGAAGAGAGGGGGAGGGGATACAGTACCTTGCAGTCTCTACTCTCCTCCTCACTCTCTTCCTTCTCTTTGGCAGTCTCTCGGAAGGGAAGGACTTGCACTGTCGGCTTGTCATCTTTCCCCTTGCTATGACGATATCGAAGACTGGAATTATAGTTACCGTATCTGATCGATAACTGATCAAACCTTGTCTTATCGAGTACAGTAGTCTCAGGGATTGGAGTGGCGGGAATAGAAGGGGGCGGGGCGAGGGGTGGAGAGTCGTTGTCTTCCACTTCCTTCTTTTCACTCTTGGTCTCTTCCATCCTCTTCTTCCTCTCTTCTTCTGCTCTCTTCAGTATACAAGAAGCCTCAGATCGAATGAATTCATTGCGAACACTATCGAGAGAGGTCTTGCGAGGAACATCCACCTAAAGGAGTACGGTATTCATTGATGGAATGAGAGTACGGTAGTTTACCGTCGAACGAGCGAGTGGACGATGAGATAACTGTTCTGTTTCAGAATCGGAGTCTGAATAGACAATATTGGGACGAGAGTTAGGATTTGGTCCCTTGAGGAGATGAGCGTTGAAGTGAATACGTTTGAGACATGGAGATCTGGAAGGAATTGATGAGAGCAGAGATCATTGATACCCAGAAGTGGATCACTCTACAACTTTGATTCCTATGAGTGCTCCCCCCCCCCCTCCTCCTCACCTGGGCGTTGTCTCCTTCTTGTCTCTAATTGGATGGCCCGATTCCCTCAATGCCTTTGATCTGAAGATGTGAGTGGAAGTGGGAGGAGTATGAGAGGATGAATGGGAGGAAGGAGAGGCCACATGGGCGAGGGAGGGACAACCACCGTCTATCTGCAATTCCATACAGTCTAAATATTATTTCGAATTGTACATACTTCAGTTATTTATACGAATGCGTTGAATGCGGATTAAAAAAAAGGTTTTACAAGCAAGATATAATGGAGAATATTGTGGACGTACCGTAGATTGTATGAGTGCTGCTTCATGGAGGGTCGGAGAAGGAGAGAGGACTTGAGGAGAGAGAAGAGGAGAAGGAGAGAGCCAAGGGGAAGAGGGAACTTCATTTGAATTGATGTCCACTTCAGATATTGTGAGAGATGAAGGAGATAGAGAGAGAACGATCTGATGGATTAGCCATTACTGTCTATCTCATGTGGTTATTGTCATTGCAGTGTATAATGGAGTGATACTATTATCCCATCTCTCTCCCATCTTCTCCTTCCCTCCCTTTCTCTTCCTTCTCTCATTCACTCACTCTATCAGCCTTATCAATGAGGAAGGAGATCAATTCGGGGACTCTCTTGGAGGAAGCTGCATCTGAAAGAGAGAGGGAGAGATTATCATTCATCCGACCCAATTATCAAGAGAGAAACAAGGACATTCAATCAGGTGAAAGAGAAAGGAGAAGGGATGGCATGAGTGATAATAGATAGAAGGGAGATTCAATGGATGGAGTACTGTAAGAATGGTTTAATTCCTACCTTCTCCTTCTAGGAAAGAGGGAGCGAGACACACTGCAAGAGATGAAGAATTCATGAGAGATTCAGGAGTAGAAGCAACCTGGAGAAGAGAAGGATCATCTAGAGGGGAGGGAGAAGGGGGGGGGAGGGGTGGAGGGGGGGGAGGGGGGGGGGGAGATACCTTGGAGAGGAGTTTGAGTAGATTAGAGAGGAGTGTTGAATGGGCTATAGGGAGTAGTTGGAGAAGGGCACAAGCAGAGGCTAGCTGAATAAGGGAGTCCATCATCTCCAATTCTCTCTTTCATCTACCTGCTTTTCTCCATCTGATTCCTCCACTACATCACTCATCCATTTATCATAGTTCCCATTCAGAAGAAGCTTATTAGGTATCGATCGCAGATAGTCCTCAACATATTATTTTTGAAAATGAATGCGCAGTCAGCTTTCCTACAACATCTCTAGTCACGAATTACTTATATTGGCTAATTCAATCCATCATTTAAAAATAATTGCCTATATGAATGTTGCCCATTGATACCTTGAGAGTGGCAGCCAATACATGGGCATTGTATTTATTGTAGTCTGGGACGAGTCCCCTCTCCAATTCCTTTCTCAATTCTTTCGCTGTAGACTGCTTAGGAGACTTCCTGAGATGATGATTCATCCAAGGGAGGAGAGAGGGAGGGGGAGGGGGGGGGGGGGGAGGGGGGGAGGGACTTCCCCTGGCACATTACTCAATGGATGAGGTGAGACTCAGTTGTTCGCTATGCAGTGAAGTGTTCCCACCTGAATAGTCCCTCTACATCATGGGAATTCATTCTGAGATGGTCGATGATAGAGAGAATTGGTTGTGGGGGGGTACGACCATCGAGTGTACGACCAAAGAGAGATCTGAGGATGGAGTAGTCATGATGCAATCCCTTCCATCGATGGGCTCACTTTGATTCTGATCGTGAGAGTCTTCTCTTGAGGGAGGATAATTGACTGATGGAATGGGATATCATCTCCTGAGGGGAAGGACGAGAGGTTCGTTGTTGAGAGAGGAAGAGACGGACGGGGATGATGGGAAGACAAGTATCCAGAGAGGCACGATGGGAGTCTGAGAGACTGAAGGGAGGAATGGTCGTAGAAGGAGGACTGTCGATATGAAGAGACTAATGGTCAGAACATCTGTGCCATGTCTAGTGCGAAATGAGAGACATTGGGCAAAAAATAAGAAGTAGAGAGGGAGGAAGAGGAAAGAGGAGATGGAGGAGGGAGGGAGAGGGGGGGAGGGGGGTGACTAACCGCATGCCCGTTCGATCCAATTCGTGCATAATCACACAGTAGACGTTTTCGGGCCCAGTGAGCAACAATTTGGGAGAAGGATCACCTGGAGATAGAGGAAGGAAGTCATGGAGATTTACGATTGTCTATAGAAGAGTCATTAATATCATATACAAAATATCTAATGAGATACAAGTAGTTATAATACTCTGCCCTACGAAAAATAATATGAAATCATACCAATCTGGACTCTCAATTCATAGTTTGCAGTGGAGGGAAGACTGAGTTCCTTTTGAGTCTCCACTATTATCTCTCCTGAATAATGATTGACTGACGAACGATCGATAACTGTTCTACAGTACCTGCTTTCTTCCCATTATCTATCCTCTTCCTTATTTTCTGCTCTCTTCCTCTAACGAGAATCGACATGATGATCTAAGATGGATCAATATGATGGGTGACGTATTTCGATTACCGTGGTTGATGCCTGCTTCAACTTGGCTCCAATGGTTGTAGTGAGGAGACCGAACCATTCATCTTTCTCATGAGGGATACTGTAATGGGATAGTGACTTCTTAATCGATATCAGGCTACCGTACTTGAAATGGACGAGATAATTAGTGAGAGGCCATCCGATGATGAAAGAGAATTCAGAAGATGATCCATTCTGGACATTGGATATCCATACATTATCTATCTTGATCTTCTCTTTGGTCTTGAATGTCCCTCCTCTGGAAGAAATGAATGAATCATAAAGGGAAGTCTCGGATTTGAAGTGAAAGGAAGGAAGGAGGGAAGGAGGGGGGGGAGGGGGGAAGAGGGGGGGAGGATAGAGTGAAAGAGACTCTTTTACGAGAATCGAACTCACTTTTGCTTTGATATAACGAGAGTAGATGGATAAAGAGAGAGGACTCGATGTGTAGACATGAGATCAGTGAGAGAAGTCAATTGGACTGATGATTCCTTCAGAAGAATCTTCTCCTGAATATAATGAATACTGTAGGGAAGGAAGGGTACGGTAGACTCACATCATGTGAGTGGTTGAGACTCACACTCCGAGACGACATCGAGATGATTATCGATTGATTGAATGATTATCGATCGATGGATGGAATTATCCCGAGAAAGAGAGAGAAGTGTCACAATGAGAGAGGGAATAAGAGGAAGATATGAACGGAAGAAGGAATCGTTCTGTTGGATCCCAAGGACAAATGGAGATTTGTGGGAAGAGAGGGAGGGAGGGAAGGAGGGAGGGAGGGGGGAGGGGGGGGGAGGGGAAGGAGACAGGTCGAGTCTCTCCTTCTCTCGATCCTGAGATGAGCGAATCATAATATGGAGAGATAGGGGATGGGAATCGAGAGGGCAATGATAGAAACATGATCGAGACTGGTATATCACACCTCTCCCCTCTCCCCTCCCCCCTCCATTCAACCTCCCTTCCTTGCCATAGACTGACCATCTCTCGATGAATGGGCAGTATTCCCCTTCTAGACTCTATCATGGCCATCTCTATCAGTACCTTTGATCTACCTTGATCTATCATGGATATGAGTGAGTGTGAGGTGTGATTCTAGTCTTGTATTAGCCCCCCCCCCCTTCCCCCATCCCCCTCCATCTTCCCCTCTGGGTTGGGATGGAATGGAGAGTGCAGTCAAGTGTTCAATCAAAGGACAAATCGAACATTTATCGGAAAGTGAGTTCTACTCACAGAGAGGGAAAACTCTCTCCCCTCCATCCTCTCTCTCATCTGTCAGACAGACGAGAGAGAATGCGAAATGGAGAGAGAATGCGAAATGGAGAGAGACGAGGGATACAAACAAATAATCATATGAAATGCTAGGGGGATTTGATGACACAGTAGATCACGGAGGAATCTCAGAGGGGAAACATCGTCTAATGGGGAGAAGGAGGAAGAGATGAATCTACTAGAGGTTGATCACAATAAGATACACAGACGACTAGACAAAAGAGATACTGTAGTTACTGTACTACCGTATTCCGTCTCTCACTCGGAATGAATAGTCTTCTCGGCCCATTTCATGTCATCCGATCGAGGAATACTGCCTGAAGAAGAATGAGAGATAACCCATTACATTCAGATTCAATCTATGCTACTGATGAAATGTCAAGAATAGAGTCAACAAGTTCACAAATAGAAAGGAGTGGGGGGAAATAGAAATTATTAAGGAATTCTAACCGGTGATTTTGGTGATGATGAATTCGAGGATAGTCCAGAATCTGATGACTTCAAGGGGATAATTCATGAATCCAATGGTGATGCAGTAGTTGCAGGCATGGGGGGAGATGTGGTGCTTCTGAAGAGAGAGAAGATGTCTAATAGACAGAAGGAATTAAAGTGGCAGGAGAGGAGATGAACCTTGTGATGCCATCTGGGTAGAATTATATGAGTTCTCTGAAGGAATTCAACCCATCTGGGAAGAGTTGTCCAAGTGTGAGACCATTTGTGGATCTGAATGCAATGAATTGTAGGGCGAGATGGAATTATCGATTATGATCCAAGATCATACAAATGTACCTGATTGGTCATGGCGACATAGATGCCGAGAGAGAAGAGGAACCAAGTGTGGGGTCTCCACTCTCTCATTGTCTCTTCATTCCCAGTCAATTGTAGATAGAGAGCAGTCATCATGAAGGGGACTGTCACGAGGAAGTTGTCCCCGTTGCACTCAATCCTTATATTATAGTCGTAGTCGTGTCAAATGTACTCATGTTGAGAGATATCCTATCATAAAGTGATGAATCGTACTTGCAAAACATTCCCGAACAGATTTACATCTCTTACGTAAGAAATGTAAAGCTGTTCGGAAATGTTTTGGAAGTACGATATGTAGATTAGGCGGAAAATTTTTTTTATTCAGGGCTATTTTCTTTTCTTATATTTAATTTTTTCTCTCCCTTTAAACAAATCATTTATTAATTATTTTCAGGTGATAACGAAAGATCAAAGATCAAAATCATATCAACGATTGAATATAAATAATTGTATATGAAAGATGATCATAATCGTTCACCTCTATGAAATCATGTCTGGTGATGGCGACTGGGTCTACATGATGTTCACGGAAAGATCGAATGAATCCCTGCAATGGGAAGGAAGAATGACCATCCATTGTGTGTCCCTCTCTCATTCGATAAGGAACAGCTGCCATGCAAGATACAATAACACCCCCCCCCCCCCTCCATCTCACAAGATTCTCAACACAAAACACAGATTCGATAACATTTCGGATAATTATTCTACTAGCAATATAATCCGTTAATTGTTGATTGTTTACCTTTCCGATGACTCCCTCAACAGATCCCCATGTATCAGCTGCCCAATGGACGAGGCCAGAGATGAAATCAGCAGCGAGAGCCCCGAGGAAGAGAGAGACAAGGATATGCCACCAGATGTCAGTGAGAATACCACTGAGAAGATAAGAGATAGAAAAGACAGAGAATGGATCACGAATGGTTCATTTTTGTGACTGATTGACACTGGATCCTCACCTGAGTAGAAGTGCCCCTTGGACGACGAATGTTCCGATTGCCGCACTTATTCCGAATACTTCCGATCTTCTCTTCCATCTCACTGCAAATCTCTCTATCATTAACACGAAACCAAGTGCTATGATTGTTGTCCATGTGTGTTCCCCATCCCCCCCCCCCTCGAGAGAGAGTGTATGAATGAAGGAGAGGGCACTCACTCTCTCCATACATCTTCTGCAGTTCTTGTGCCCCTGCATGTGATTTCCCCCATCGATTGGGTCCCGGGGCGGCATTTGTATTCCCATTGGGATCATCCTCGGGCATCGTATTGTTAGCATCGTATTCATCTACCGTAGTCATCTGAGAGGGATACGGTAGGATCAGGGGAAATAGGGAGAAACAGAGAATGAAGAAGGGAATCGGAAGGTGGCATGACAATGAGAGTGGAATGATTGGGAGGACGACCCCTTCCCCCCCTCCCTCCCTCCCTCTCTCTCTCTCTTCTCTCGCGATAAGCTCAAGAGTCGAAAGTTCAGCGACAAATCATGGTAAGAGAACTATAGAAAAATGTAAATCGAGATAGAAAAAGATAAAATATGGACACATTTCCACCTGATCTATTGTTGTGTAGTGCTCGAAGAAGAATGAGAGAGAATGTGCCTTTATTATCTCGTAGAAGGGACGAATTTGAATGAGAATGGGAACGCATATGAGACAGACAGATAATGTACACGTTATAACAATCGAATTGACGTGAATAAGTTAGAGGATCGGCCTGAGTGGCTTCAGAAGGCGAAAGAACCCGAGTGATAAATTGATGGGAAATGGAAGAGAGAGGAGTGGTGGTGATGTAGAAGAGAGGTGAGGGAGTACTAGAGTGTACCCTCTCGTCTCCGCCTTCCAGTTAGACAGACGTCTGCTTGAGACACTTAGTATCAATGATCTTCTTCCCACACATGGCACAGATTCCCTTCTGATACGCACAATTCTGACAGTAATGACAACCTGCAAGGAGAAGATTGGAATGGGTCGAGACACTCGAGGGATGAATATCACGTGGAATACTCCCATTTCAACCCGTTTACTGCATTCTCACGAATAATATTCAATTGAGAGTGAAATAACCTGGTTGATGGCAATTACACTTGCAGATGCGGCATTTCTTCGTCACGAGATCAGTCCTGATCAATAAAATCATTAAACGGAATTGATTATTTGTTGCCTGAATTGAATTCAGTACGCATAAGTAACACTATTATTAAATTTATTTATATATTCATCTAGGAATAAAGATGTCATCACATGATCACAGCATGTGATTGTTCGGGCCTAACTGACACTTTGATAAGGAACGTGATGAATGGAAAGAGAGGCGAGATTCAGTCACCGTGAACAAGTGATAACGGAAGGAGCGGGAAACGAATTGAAAGTGATGAGTCGATATAATGAGATAACAATCACTTAACTCACTTCTTATTCTGGCCGATAAGTTTGTTTTGAGCTGGGATCGGTTTCTTGGAAACTCCTTGCAACTTATTATGCTGCTTGTTCCTATACGGATCAACTCCCACGATCTTCACAAGCTTCTTTTGACCTGAAAATCGGGATTCTCCAACAATCGTTAAAGCTGAAAAGTAAAAACTCACATGAGTCGCAAACCATTACAGAGACCGGGTTAATTGACCCTGAAAGATCGAATATATTATGCTGGAGAGCACAGTAGGGGCATCATTAATCGATTATCAAACATAGCTTGAAATTGGTAGCCTCGCATAACATTAAAAAAGGACCTATTCACTTATACTAGCGAACATTACACGAGATCAAAGATCACCATCCCATTAATATTTTACCACCTTGTAGAAATTACGGACATACGTGAATCGGTTCAATTTCTAAGCACGTTCAGCAAAGATGACCCCATTATTGATTGAGACTGTGAAAAGTGTGAAAAATTGCGGCCATCGACAATTACCGAGTCTTGAGATCTTCTAACTCGAGTTTACCCGGGTATACCCGTAATAAATCGCGCCGAATATCACTTCAAGTCTAATAACAAGCGACTGCATGAACAGAACACGCGATTATGGCACTAAAGTAGTTCAGATGGAAAACACGAGACTATCAAAGATCCTTTGAGCCAGATCCTATCAATCTTGACCCACCACCGACCAATAGGATGATGGTCCCTAACGAACAAAGCACGGAATATTTGAAAACGGGGTTTACGCACGGAATAGTGGCTAAAAGTGAAACAAACTGAATACATGACTATTTAATAACAAAATACGAACAGAAACAGATTCGAAAAGAAGAGTGAGACTCCGAATTCCGGAAGAAAATGGACCGGGGAAAAGATTTTTGGACTGGATATCGTACGGTGAGTTTCCCTACAAGACCAGATATCGCAAAATTTATCGATAGCTCCGCCCTTGAACTAGCCGGTCGGGGTTCGCACGTTTCTCGTATCATCTTCATTTCCATCTCTTTTGTGATGTTATTTGCTCTAATTTCATTCCGTGTAATCGGTTTCTCCTCTTTCAACCCATTCGTTTCATTTAGGCAGCCTAGCGGCCATGCGAGAAGTCCTCTTCTCGTTATTTTTCTTGTTTTGTACATTTAATCTATTCGTTTCTTCGATTTCCGTCGCTCGGAAACCTCAAACTATAAAGAAATGGACGATCCAAATGGTTGGATACTCTCCAATGAAGGTATGATGGAAGATTAATCTCTAGATTGATTTTTAGTGGTCGCCTCACTTTCTAAGACTTGCTATTTTTTTTATTTCTTCAGTGAGTTACTTGTAGATAATGGAAAAATATATAGAAAAAAATAGTGGTTGTAACTCATAAATTGACCGAGTAATGACCGTTTGAAGTGGTATGTCAGAAAACGTTTCCCCTCCCTTTTCCCCTCCTTATTCCTCCTTATAGATATATAAATATCTATACTAATTATTTATCCCCTCGCAGAATGATGATTACGTCGCAGTGTCCATGGAAGCTCCAACCGGTTATATTGGTGCGTTCTCTCATCTTTTCTCGCATTAGTCCACGCTTTTCTGTAAATTACATAGCATGCACTATACGATTGATGAAAATATAACCACGGCAGCTGAGTCCCATGGAAACGGATGTGATGAGTTAGCCAAACACGGAATCTCACGTCATTTCTTCTCTCTATGTGTTGATGTAGTAGTGGACACGTATGTATTAGAAGCTCCCATTTTATCCTCCGTATTCGGGACTATGCGAGCTCATATGTCGAGGAGAAGTAATTGAATTAGAGACACTGAATGTGGTCAATGAATAGTTTGTCTAATTTGATTAATTTGAGTGGGATACGAGCCGATTGCGAATGCAGACAGAGTTCACCACATGCTTTTGTATGGATGCACCCGACCCTATGCGTGAGTTTATCTCTTTATCTGCACTCGCTGTTTGCCTGACTCCCTTCACTTTTCTAATGGAACGGGCACATTTGGGGAATTGCTATCACGAAATATGTTCCGATGAACACAATACCCGTATAAGGGATAGGCCATTGTTGTTTGGCGTCATTGTTATCATAATCTGGTAGAGAATTAGGGCGTAAGCTTGTAGTGGAATGGTGATGAGATGGAATGAAAAAGACATTCCTGGAATGGCTATATCACTGTTTGATAGAACTCTTAGGAAATCGCGTAGGAAGTGGCAAACAAACACGTTATTTTCTCACGCTGGCACACTTTCCTCTCTACATAGTTGGTATTTGCAGAGAGCGTGGATTCTGGAGGGGAGAATCGACGTGTGGAGGAGGAGGAGCTCATATACTGTATGCCTGGGCGAGGAATGGTAGGTCATCCTCATTAGAGATGAGAATAAAGGGGAGGGATTGCAGCTCCCAATCTGGAATTACCCAAGGGAGTTGGATTCGCTATTGGAGATTCGTCAGGGGAGAGTGGAATCAAGTATCTTGTACTCCAGGTATACACCACACTCTTGTACCATTTATTACCATTCTGAATACTCTTATCGTATGATTATCGATTGAGTTGCATAGATTCCCCGAATCTTTTTTTCTCCTCTACCATCATTGATGTATGTTCACCCAGGTGCACTATGCAGCTCCATTCGCTGGTAACGTGAGAGATTACTCGGGGATCACTCTCAAAGTGGCTGCTGAGGAACCAGCCAATCTGGTATGGACTCATTCCATATTCAATTGACTGAAAGTGGGAGGGGGGGGGTGAGATTCTCACTGTGAATTTTAGTGTAAGAATGGGGTGAGATGATATTGAAGAGGGTATAATTCTAGGCGGCAGTATATCTGCTGGTCTCTGGTCAGCCCATTCCCCCCGGTCAGCCTGCCTTCCAGAACAACATGAGCTGCACATATCCGTCAGTTTATATCCTTATTGTCTTTTAAAAATATTTTTATGAATTAAAAGTCTGTGAAAGGAGATGCGCTGATGTAGTATGATGGTGAGTGTTTGTGTATTGCAGTAGCAAGACAGTCCTCCATCCCTTCGCTTTCCGCACTCACACTCACAAGATGGGGAGACTCGTCTCTGCTTTCTACAAGAGAAATTCACAATGGACACTAGTCGGAAGAAGGAATCCACAATGGCCTCAGGTCAGAGGGATACTGTAGTCTAAGACGGAGGAATACTGTAGTTGAAGATTGAGGGGTACTGTTGTCGAAGAAGGAGGGATACTGTAGTCGGAGATTGAAAAATACAGTAGTTGAAGATTGAGGGATACTGTTGTCGAAGAAGGAGGGATACTGTAGTCGGAGATCGAAAAATACTGTAGTTGAAGATTGAGGGATACTGTTGACAGATATTTATGGATGTATTGCAGTTGTTCGAGGATATTCCTCGTCCTCTGGAGATTCATCAGAATGATTTCATCGCAGGATCATGTAGATTCGATAGCAGTGGAGAGAAGGAATCCACTCCCATGGGGTATCAACTACATATTTCATTCCATTTATTTGAGTCCGTTTCGATGTAATATGTTAGATGATAAGTTACGTAATAATCTTGATTGTTTAATGCCTAATACCCTATATTCTTCTCTACATGGATTGTTGTTTGTTTCAGTTCGATGGGATCTAACGAGATGTGCAACTTCTATATGATGGTCTACTACAAAGCCAGTGATGAGAATCCATTCCCTTATGGTGAGAAGAGGGCAGAGGGAGTACGGTAGTGATGGATTGGAGGGGGGGGGGGAATGAATAGTGATATTATAATTGAAATACTGAGGAAATATGTTATGAGAGTGTAGATGAAGTGAGTTGGTGTTGCAGGAGCATACTGTAGTCAGGGATACGAACCTCATGCCTTTGATGATTATCCTAAGGAGGGAACTGAATTACTCCCTGCTAGACCAGAATTGGAGCATCATGCCCATCAATCGTCAGTCCCATTCGGAGTAATAGAAGAAGCGAAGGTGAGAGGAGGAGAGGAGAGGCGAGGGGATTGTTATGAGTGATTCGTCTAAGACGGAAATACCTTGATGTCGCCTATTATTCCAGCTGTTGGTTTTGTGCTTTTGAAAAAAAGAGCATTCATTTCTAAGGTTGGCTGAAAATTGTACGGAAATTTGTAGTCTGCTCTAAATATCGTGAAATGATTTCCAGAATCGTTGATGCTCAAATGATAATGGCGTAGTCATTTAGTTTTCTTCAATCGGAAGTGTCCATCTCGGTCAAGTGTCTGGTCTCTCCTTCGATCCTTCCATAATCTCGTCGTCTTCCATCGTGGAAAGAGAATCTGGAATCAAGAGTGAGTCATCCATCACTGTTCACTCTTAATTCACGCGACTAATCTTGAGTACATTCAACGGGGCGAATGAGTTGAATGACAAGACTCCCATCAATGAAGATGTCATTCTCATATCGAAGATGGAGGGAAAGAATGCCAGTCTTGTTGCCAAAACTGGAAAGGGACTGTGAGTTACTCGTGCTATTCCTAAAGCATTTTATTCTTCGATCTCATATTTTTTAATTGTTTTAATTATTAATTGAATTGGCTCTAGATTCTACCTTCCTCACGGTATCTTGGTTGATACGGACAACTCAATCTACACTACTGATGTGGGATCGCATACTGTAGCCAAGTGGAAGCTGAATGCAGATAGTGAGTCAAAGAGAACTGCAGTCCCTCTATTTATTGAATCTGTTTTTATAAGTTTGATATGAATTTGATAGAAGATGAATTGAATGATTGTCTCTGGTTAAGGTTCTCTCTCCAAAGTATGGGAAGCGGGCACTCCTCTCTCTCCTGGTAGTGGATCCACTCACTTCTGCAAACCAACGGGAATAGTGGTCAAAGGAGGATCCATATTCGTATCTGATGGGTATGAAAGTTGAATTCATACTGCATACTTTTATCCTGTAATTGGTATGATGATGATTTATTATTAGTATATTCTAGGTACTGTAACGATCGAGTGGTCGAACTAACTTTGGAGGGAAAGTATCGATCGGAGTTGAAGGGAACCGGAGGATTCAGGTATACGATGACCAAAGAGATGCATCGATAACTGATGATTCAGAATCCCTCATGATATTGTATCGAACGGAGAGACGCATAATCTATTTGTGGCTGATAGAGAGAATGGAAGAGTTCACGAATTGAGGTACGGTATTAGGAGTTATTGATGGTTATTAGAGACAGATTATGAATGTGGGTTGATTGAGGAGTGATGGGAGTGTAGTGTCCATCTTCACTTCTGGTCTCTTCAATAATATCTATTCCGTGGATACAAACAAGGATAGTGTATTCATGATCCCTGGAGAGGTCTGTCCTTATTCCCATTCCTTGTCTCTCCCTCTCTATCTATCGGATCAATTCCTTGAATGATCTCATTCAGTTCCGTTCAACATCATTCGGAGGGGAGGAATTGCCCATTGCTGTATTTGTTGGAAGAGCCGGCACTGGACTCACTGAATTCGCATTCGCTCCCACTTCAGGTGAGAGATTACGGTAGATAATGGTGTAGGAATCACTCATGGATTGACGCAGTGGTTACTGTACTTATGGTCTCTCATCTCTGCAGGTCCATTCTCTCGTCCTCACATCGTTCGAGTTTGTCCTCATGGAGATCATGTTTATGTGGGAGATATATCAGAGGCATCTCCTCTCATCTGGAAGTTTAAGGTACAATACAATTATAGTTTAAGATTCTTTTTTTTTTAAATAAGAAGAGGCGAACAGTCAAAACATTCAGATACAAGCGCACAAATGAACATATAACGTGAAGAAAAAGAAATGAAAGAAGACAATCTCCCTGACTTGATAAAATGTTGTCTTTGAATTGAAAATGAATGAGTGGCAGAATAAAGAAGAGAGTTGAGATCCAACACGAGGGATCGAATCACGAGACGGATGGAGGAGCCCTCTCCTTCCTATCCTCACTCTCACTACCCTATACCCCTCATGTATCATCAGGTATGCTATCTCCCCCCCCCCCACCTCCCCTTCCCCCATTCCACCACGATAATCTTCCATTCAGGATATTCGTTCCTTGTCTTCTTCCTCTTCCTCATTTTCCTACTGGGATCTGCAATCTGGGCGAAGAGGAAGTTCTCCTCTTCTACCCCTCAGAGCAACTTCTCACGAGCGGTATGAACACACTTGAATGATATCCCTCCTTCCTATTGGCACATAGCCACGCCCACAATAATGAGCTCATCTGTCTGAATCTATGCAGAAAAAAGGAGAATGGAGTTAAAAAACGATAATAATATTGGTTGCAGGGATTCAAGCCCCTTCGTATGGAAGAGACATTGGGAGTGAGCAGTGATGAGAGTGATCTAGATTGAGACTCCCATCACCCATTCACATTACTCATTTATATTTAACACATTGCATTTTGTTACTTTTTAATCCTTTTGCATGATATTTTGTATTCGCTTTGAGCCACTGAGATTTACTAACATATTGCCCTATCGATCTGCTATCGTCGGATAAGCATAATATGGCTGGTCTTATTCCTGTATTATCACTAATCACTAACAATGTATCATTGAGCAACTGTTGTAAAAAAAATCTGTCCATAGATCGATCGATCGCTGACATCTGACTACCGTATCAAACTACCGTAATGTGACCATAGTATCGATTGACTCTCATAGATCAAAAGAGTCTAGCATAATAGAAGATTGTATTCGACAGAGTAAC
>BTSX01000005.1:22321985-22380781 GCA_036245825.1 Pristionchus entomophagus
GTGAGGGAGAGGGGGAGGGAGGGAGGAAGGGAGGAGGAGTCCTTTTCTTTCTACGATGAATGAATGAGTCTCGAGGGACACAGGTGTCTGCTTATTCAAAGTACGAAATGGATGGGATTCCTTCCATTCCTCAGCCGTTCCCTCCAGATTCCCCTCCTCCTCCTCTCCCTTCCCCCCTCCCCCTTCCTTCTCTCTAGACTGGCGCCACTCCCTTCTCTCAATGGGAAGGTGTTCATCTACAGGCTATAATCACGGAGGAATGATGGACGATGAGAGAGAGAGAGAGAGACCAATTGTGCAACGGACACACCCTTCTCCCTTTCGGAAACTAACGCTAGATATTATCATTTTACAATCCTCTGAGTACCGTGTCTTTGAGTACGATTCATTCTCCGATTGATCTCAGTGGGAAGTCTGTAATGGATTGGGTGTGTAACGATAGAGAGATTGAGAGTGATTCCCATCTCTCAATGGGGGACTCTTCCTCCTCCGTGTTCTCCCTCTCGACCTTTAATCACTCCTCTCTACTGTCTCGAAATGACAGCATACACTGCAGTGAAATGAGAAGGGAAGGACTTCCGAGAGGAGGAGACATCTCCCCCCCCCCTCCCTCTCCCTCTGAGGGGGGAAGGAAAGGGGGTAGGGGTACTGATCTACCATCGACCCTCCCCCCACCCTCCCCCCCCCCTCAATCCCATCATAATACCATCCATAAAGCCATGGTGGTTGTATTGGGTGTCTACAGTCGAAGGATCGTTAATCGTCCTTCTCGTTATATCATTCCCTCCCCTTCCTCCCATCCCGATAGATATACAAACAGTCTCATTTCTCATTAATCTCCCTCTGTTCCCATAAGTGTCACTCTGATGAGAAGAGAGAGAGAGAGAGAGAGAGAGAGAGATAAGGTCATGCGAAGGGGAAGATCAGAGAGGAGTCTTCCTTCCTCTGGCACTCATCACTCCCTTCTCTCTGGCTTCATTCCATCTTCCAATCTCAGCCCATCATTCCTCAGTAGTGCAACAAGAGAGAGAGAGGGGGGGGGAGGGGGAAGGGGGATAGATGGTGGTCACTCCCTGGAGACGAAGAAGACTCGACCTCTCCATTGCCGGAGGAGGGAAGGAGAAACAACAGGAATTATTGAGTGAGAGTACGATGAGAAGAGGGAGAGGGGGAGAGGGAGGAGGAGAAGTGTTAAGTGAAGGAGAGAGAGAGAGAGGGAGAGGGGGGATTCCCTTGAGGGGTCAGTCTAATGGATAAAGAGAATGACGGTGATGGGACGTTTAAAAACTCGCGTTTAGGAACTCTCAATCGGTGACGCAAAAGCAATACCAGAGGAGGAGGGATCAAGCTATGGGAACCAATCTCCCACTCTTCGCCTCGTCGAGTTACCACTTTACCGTATCCGATCAAGTATTGTTTTCATAATAAGGGATCGTGCATTATGGTATTCTTGAATGGCGTGCTCTCATACCAAGATGGGGTATCCTAATGGTAGTATTATCCTGAGTGCATCCTCCACTACTCAACTCCACATTGTCAACTGCCAGCCAGACTCCGTCGTGGGGCCAAGAGAATTCAACCACCACCTGAGACGAGAGAGATCATCATGAGCGTCTCGAGGAGGAGGAGATCAAATACATACAATCATAGTCTTATTTCTCATGATTCTACTCGTAAAATTGGTGATTAGCACTCTTTGAATGAGTGATTACTAATAGACTTACTCTGAATGGATGAGCCTGTCTCCGTATGGGTAATCTCAATCTCCCCCACTTTCCACTCCTCAATTGGTGCACTTCGATCCTTGCTATTTGTTGGAGATTCGATGTCTTCTCATCCATAACAGAGAGAACGACAGTTCCTGTAGATTGACTCTCTTCCCTTCTCTCCCCCCTCCCCCCTTCCTCTTCCTTCTCTCCTCTCCTCACCCTTGGCTCTATCACTGCTCATGATGTTGATGGATACACACAGATGGACAGACTTGGCCATATTGAATATGGGAGTGAGAAGACGAGCAAGACGAGTTCCCTTCCCATGGAGGGAATCTGCTATGAGAGACCATTTGCCTGCAACAGATACCACTCATCTCTCTCTCTCTCTCTCTCTCTCTCTCTCTCTCTCTCTCTCTCTCTCTCTCTCTCTCCCTCCTTCTGATATACCATGTATGGGTGTGACTCTTCCCTTCCTCTCTCTTCTCCATTCAATTCCATCTTCAGTCGATTGAATATCACAGATATCCTTCTCGAAATCACAGGTCCAATCATACTGGGAGATGTTCTTCTCCACCCCTCAAGTATCAATCAATAATCCCTTCTCTTCCTTCCTCATCTCATTCTACCTCTCGGAGTGAGTACAATATCTCTGATACTCCATACACTCTCTCTTCCTTCTTCATCGACTGCCTACAATCAATGAAAGATGACGTCATCTCTATCCAATATCCACTCACTTTCACTGCTATCTCATATTCTCTATCTGGGAGAACATTCGTTATACGGACAGATCGAGAGTTTGATCGGATAGTAGACATCTTCTCTGATTGGTAGATACCGTATCTCAATTATTCATTGATTAGAGTAGTGTAGATGGAGGGGAGGGGGGAATACTCACGATATGAGATAATGGATGTGAT
Organism: Pristionchus entomophagus; assembly: GCA_036245825.1. Taxonomy (NCBI): domain Eukaryota; kingdom Metazoa; phylum Nematoda; class Chromadorea; order Rhabditida; family Neodiplogasteridae; genus Pristionchus; species Pristionchus entomophagus. The sequence goes on from BTSX01000005.1 coordinate 22,324,618, forward strand.
TGGCCACTCTATTCTCATTGGGATCTTCCCATTCCACATCGATTCCATGGGAAGTTGCCTTTGAATGGACAGCCACTGGAGCCCAGAGAACCTCTCTCTCCTCTCCTGATTGCCATTATCGATTAGAATGACCCCTTATTCTTCTTCCTATGACCTACTCTTCCTCCCTCTCAGTCTCTCTCACTACTTCCCCTTTCAATCATATTTCCACTCTCTGAATGCAAATGAGCTTATCCTACGTGAACAGACTGCAATTGGTTGCCCTTTGGATGTATTCCCCCTTTGGTCTCTCCCTTCTCTTCTCTCTTCTCAAGATAAGACTCACATTGTTTTCCTAATATGAATTTTGCACAAATCATCGATTTCTCTTCAATTCGGACATTATCAGAATAATCGGATGGACTGATATTGATGGGGGGAGGGGGGGGGAGTACCTCTGAGGGAGTGAGTATTGGATGAGACGACTACTCTCTCTCCATCTTCTCCATCTGCCTCATTATATGCATTGACAGCGAAGACATAAGAGGTGTTCGGCTCTGGAATCAATCGATTGGACGGAGAGAAGAGGGAGATCAGATTGGAGAAGAGAGAGAGAGAGAGATAGACTCATAACTCAATTGTGAATGTTGGGAAACACAGAGGGAAAGAAATCGATTAGATGGAAATGGAAGGGAGATCTGCGGTGTAAAAAAATGTTCCAGAGATGAATTGGGAAGAAGGATCAGATGAATTGACGCGATTAGCACATATTGATAATATATTAAGTTATAGTAAGGGGAGATGGATGAATGGACGAATACACTGACTGAGTCCATTAATAGTGAACGTAGTTGCATGCTCTCCTTCGATGATCAATTTGTAGGATGGAGATCCAATTCCATATGAGATGGCGTATCCACGAACGAGTATTAGAGGATCAGAGGGAGGATCCCACCTGGAACAATACCGTAGTCAAGGGATATTGTATTCACTTCTCTGGATTTCATTATAATTGAATCAGTTCAGGATGGTATGGGATCTAACCATAGAGTGGCAGAGTTGCTGGTTGTAGTGACGTGAACTCTCTCTGGTGGACCAGGAACCATCGATTCTCAAATGGACAAAAATTAATTATCACTCATAATATTGTCTGTGTTCCAAATCTTGATTGAGAAAACAGAGGCCAGATTGGAAATGGACTGAGATTTCTCTCTCTTTCTCTCTTCCTACGTATTTTTCTTCTCTTGCGATGAAATATAGAAATGGGAAAGGGTCTCCTCTCTTCCTTTCGAATGGAGAAAAATGGTCAGTCTATAGTGAAATATATCGGCTACTTCCGAGTTTGCACTCTCGTTTTCCCCCTGCTCTCTCCTTCCCTCTATCCGATGAGAGGGATGGATAGTCTTCTCCTTCGGATACTCTTCCCTGATTGGATTCCGATTGGAAGACTGGGGGGGGGGGGGTAGAGGGGGGGGGGGAGGGGGGCATATCCTACCGTATCCTTCATTTATGAGATCCCTTGTCTAGCTACAATCTCCCTCAGACAGAGTAAACGTCAGTATTGTTTTACTCCATAATTCCCCCCCCCTCCCTCCTCCCTTCTTCTCCCTCAATGGTCCCTTCTTCTCACCAGGTGGCTGCTCTCCTTCTCCTTCTTCTCCCACCATTCACTACAAATTGACAGCTTCCATAATGGGATCTAATTGGAAGAGCGGTCAACCAAAGCAGATTTAGTCCCCTTCAGGTCCCTGTTTCCATCATGTTAGAAGGAGACTAACCCCATGGCACACTCATCTACCGTATCCAATCATCTCCTCCTCCACACTATACTACCCCTCTCATGGTAGGTCACAACAGTCCATCATCTTCATTCCTGTCACAATGGAGTCTGTCTCTATTCCTCCATTGGTCATCTATCTCATTCCCTCCCATGGAGATTCCTCCCTTTCGTGACTTCATCTCCATTTTAGTCTACTGCTCAACCGAGAAGGAAAGAACCACTGGCTCATATATCTAATTACAATCGGGAGAAACCCCACTGACGTTTCGAGGGAATATCCCCCAGACTGAGATGATGAAGAGATGACCATGTATACGGTAGCAAGGAAAGAGAATAGAGCGAAACAGAAGATAGAGAGAGAGAAATTGAATGGAGTGATAGGGAATTGATAATGACTGACCATGTTGAGTGAATGCATTGAGAGATCCCTGAAGGGAGAGGATGACAATGAGAGAATAGATGATCATCTCCGTTCCATTCGTGACATTGACTTCATCAGAGGAAGGAGGAGGGGGGGGGGGCTACTAGTTGATTGGGTACCTGAGGGAGGAGGCGGAGTCAATGGAAGGGGAGGGAATGGAATGGATGGAGACCAGGGGAAGGCCTTCCGTCGACACAATCAAATCATAGAGCGAAGAAGGGAAGAGAAGAGTCGAGATTCGTTATCCTGTTGAGAGAAGAGAGAAGGGAAGAGAAGAGAGGAAAGGAGAGGAGAGGAGATGGAGGAAGACGGAAGAGGGGACAAGAATGACTCGCACTCACTTTATGGATAGGGAGGAAAGGTGCAAACACTCGAGGAAGATCAGAGTTGAGAGACAATATTCATCGTATCAATCGATAATTTGAATCAACCGAGACAAAGAGAAGTGGAGTAACACCGTACACTCATTACAATACGAATAAATAGTGGATACAATATCAGGTAGATCAGAGGGGGGGGGGGGGGTTATGGATGGATGATTCGTGTGTCTATCCATTACTTCCTCTCTTTCTTAGCTGCTTCCTCTGCCTCGGCTGCCAATCGCTCCTCTTCCACCTGACAAATTGATTCATTTCTTTGTTATTCTTCCCTCATTTTGACACTAAAGCATGCTTCTATCAGTAAATACTTTCCCAGCTCGTTTTTCACACAATCAACATGAAGGATGTGTTTTTGCTTGTTTTGTTGTCCCTCAGCATTTTCACTTGAACTACACAAATCTAGTAAATCAAATACGAGACGAGATCGAAAATTGAACCAATAATCTCGATTGAATTTTTAATAATAGGATATATGTACCTTCTTCAGTAGTTGTTCCACTTCCTCGAGGGAGAGAACTCTGTGCTTGAACTCACCAGCCTGCAATTACAACATTTACCCTTGAATAACCGAGAAAAAATATCCAGGGTACAAATTAAATCACAGAAATGAAAGGAACTAACGGTATCTCCCTTGGTCATGACTGCGATCTCAATGTTCTGAGCTCCCGATTGAACCACCTGCAAGGAATCATTGGTAAAAATAATCAAGCATACTAACGGTGGAATGGTACCAGTCATGAAACTATGAGGGGGCAATGACTTAACATGTAGTTTCCTACAGGGAAGCAATATTTTTCGACTTTTTATTACTTTATCTGACAATAAGAAATATATGAATGGGATTTCCTTCCAGATTCCTTCTAAACCTACAGTACTCCAAATCATTAGATGATACCTGGGAGAGTGCCTTGATGACGAGAAGGAGAGAGGATGCCTCATCCTTCACGGAATCCTCACTGAACTGCTCCTCCAAATACTCGCGCACTGTCTTCTCTCCACGTCCAGTCGAGTTAGCCTATATAGAAGAGCCTACATTCACAGATTACTTTAGCTTGTTGACCTTCAAATTGTAAATCATACCATGTTAATAAATTATAAACAAAAAAAGGAAACATACGAGATACTCGTAGTATGCTCCAGATGGTTCAGTCTTGAATAGTCTGGGAGTTCCATCGTGATCAAATCCACCGATGAGCATAGAGATTCCGAAGGGACGACGACCAGGAGATTGAGTGAATCTCTTCAATATCCTCATTTTTTTTCAATACATTTATTCTCTTAACTTCAGAAATGACATTTTAATATATAAAATTCGAACCTGCTTGGTGTTGGCGATGAATCGTGCGATGTATGCGATGGTCACGGGATCCTCGAGGGTCAACTTGTACGATTGACACTCAAGACGAGCCTTGTCTACCAGAATACGGGCATCCGCAGAGAGTCCTTCACACAGCATTATTGGAACAAGTCATTTAACATGTTGTAAATATTCAGAGTACCAGCAAAAGTAAAAAATTATTTAAAATATTCATCGTGTACTCAAAATATCTGCATCATCTAGTCTCCTATATTTGTTCGAACCATTTTCAGTATCCCCGATGGCCCAAAAATATGTAGTGACAGGACTGAGGGGGGAGCGAAATATTTAGTGACTGAACAGAGTTTGTATGAAATATATAGTGACAGGATTGTGGAGGAGCTAAATATGTAGTGACTAGAACCGCGGGGATTTCGGGTACCAATGTATGGTTCGAACCCATCAAGAATGGCTGACCGGCGAATGCGAGCATGACGTGATCGTCAATCATGTGAATCTTTCTGATCGTTCTCTCGTCTTGGAGAGCGGGAATCGCCTTCTTCTCCACACCGATCACAATGCAGTTCTTGCCGCGCACTCCCACCTACAAACAACCCATCGCTATTTCTATCAAGCAAACGGGATAATAGATATGAAACTAACGGCTGTCGATCCCTTCTTGACGGCTTCCTGTGCATATTCCACCTGGAACAAGTGACCGTCGGGAGAGAAGATGGTAATGGCACGATCGTATCTCTCCATTTCTGAAACAAGGACGATGTTATATGCACATTTTGGCAACAAAATGGACATGAATCTTAATAGTCAATGCATATGAGAGACATTCTGAGATTTCGAACATATGCGTGGAACTAGGGAAAAAGGTCGATTTGAGGGATCGGCTTTATACTTCCACAGGTGGTAGTACTCGGTGAGTCAGGAAGGTAGACCACCTCGGGAGTGACCGCGACGCGTCTGAAGCGCGGCAGAGCGCGCGAAATTTGAAAAGCGCTTTTTCGATGTTCGCTCAGTTTCCATCCAGTCTATTCGAAATTGGTAATAATAGATTCCTATCTGCATGGAGAACATTTCATATTTTGGGAACTAACTCAGAAGATTTCATCATCATGGTGAAATTTAATTTTCAAAGTTTGAAAATTGTGTTAAAAATCGAGGGAAAAAAATCGGGAACTTTTTATTTCGGAATATAATCGAATTTATTTAATTATAAATAATAAGCAAGAAAAAGGGAAAAAAAAAGAGGAAAAAAAAATACCACAAGGCTCAAAATCGAGAAAAACTAAGTTGGGTTACTGTAAGTATTTTCATTTCTTTCAATTTCCCGGTATCTGCGTGGACTCAGTTCTACGGTTGAATGTTATCTATGTTTCAAAATAACAGTTGAATAGTATAATCATAAGAAAGTTGGACTTTGCACGATTCTGGAAAAAAAATTATAGATGAAAATTCTATCTACAATTGGAGATGGAAATGAATTTTTCATCTACAAATCTCGTTTTCTTTAGAATCCGGAGAAATCCGAATTTCTTGCTATCGATCAACTACACTGTATGTTGCAATATGTTACAATAAATTTCACCATGATGATGAAATCTTCTAAGTTAGTTCCCAACATATGAAATGTTCTCCATGCAGATAGGAATCTATTATTACCAATTTCGAATAGACTGGATGTAAACTGAGCGAAAATCGAAAAAGCTCGTTTCAAATTTCGCGCGCTCTGCCGCGCTTCAGACGCATCGCGGTCACTCCCGAGGTGGTCTACCTTCCTGACTCACCGAGTACTACCACCTGTGGAAGTATAAAGCCGATCCCTCAAATCGACCTTTTTCCCTAGTTCCACGCATGTGCACACATATGTTCAAAATCTCAGAATGTCTCTCATATAATCTAGTAAGGATACATGAATGATACATGAATACGAGAAAGGTGTCTCAAAAATACGGATGGGAAAATCTCGGAAAAACGAAGTAAAATTTGCCGAAGGGTGTTCGGACGGGTTTCAAGTGACTTGCATGAAACTCTGCACGAAACTCGTCGGGAAACTCTCTTTTGATGGTTCCCGGAACGATCATAAATCCAAAAGCAAGCTAAAACTCGTCCGTAAACTTGTCAGAGTGGTCGTCTGACGAGTTTCGTGCAAGCAATTGGTAGAGTTTCATGAAAGTCATCGGGAAACTCTTCCGTCGTTTTCGGAGATAGCAATGATGACTTTGAAATAAGAGCCGGAAATTTTGAAATGAGAGCCGGAAAATGGTAGCGTGAGGTCGAAAAGCGCGCTAATTCAAATAAATAAACGCTAAACACCGCTAAACGCTATTAATGATGCTCAATTGATCATGCATGATACTCACAAATTGTATGTAGCGAGTTCAGGGCAAATAATTCAACAGTAATTGTCACAAAAAATAATTGAATAAATTTTATAAAATTTTAAATTCGCGCAATTTCGATGTTTTTACCCACTTGCCGGCCACACAATTGTAATTCCCGGTTCTGAGGTTTTTTCGAATTTTTGAAAATTAATTTTGACGAATTTCGCTTGTATGCATGTTTTATTATCCCGATTGTCTGGTTTTCCTTTTCAGATGCCGTACGCTAACCAGCCGACGGTACATATCCTCGAACTGAGTGATGAAATCGTGAAGTTCTCGTTGGAGGACACTGATCTCAGTGTAGCGAATTCGCTCAGACGAGTTTTCATAGCTGAGGTTAGTATATTTTATTTATAAATAAGACAATCAGCTGCATGTATATGTGAGCGTGTTCGTTGTTCAAAATTTCATTGGTATTTCATTGAGGTTCCTGTGATGGCTATCGACTGGATCCAGATTGAATCGAACACGAGTGTGCTTCACGACGAATTCGTCGCTCACAGAATGGGACTCATTCCACTCACCTCGGAAGAACTTATGAATGACCCTAAGATGCTCTACACCAGAGTGAGTGATTTTAATTCGTTCATGTAATTGATTCGCGACTTCGTATGCACTTCTTTTAGTTATACTCGCCATTCTCAATCTAGTATTACGATTTAGAAGTGTTTTCTGTCCACCGAATTGATTAAATACTTGAAGGATTGCGAGTGCTCGGATTTCTGTGCTAATTGTGCAGTGGAGATGAGACTGCATGTGAGATGCAAGGATCAGCAGACGATGGCAGTCACCACTGCCGATATATCATCTTCCAATCCCGTGAGTAATTATCATCCCCCCCCCCCATCATATATTATGCTAGACGTGAAACATCTCTGAGAGTGGCAACCAAATATATACTGTGCTCTTGTACTGTATCGAAGTTAATGAAACGTAGAGTTGCGTTCCTGCCGCGGGGAAGCACCTTCGCGATCGAACGTACATGGAAGATCCGACGAACGAAGATATTCTGATTGTGAAGTTGAGAAAGGGACAGGAGATCAACATGAGATGTTTCGCCAAAAAGGGATTTGGAAAAGAGCACGCAAAGTGGAATCCAACGTGTGGAGTTGGATTCGAATACGATCCAGACAATGCACTCAGACATACTGTCTATGCGAAACCAGAGGAATGGCCGAGGAGTGAACACAGCAGTGTAAGTAATTGAGATGATTTGTCTTGATCGGGAAAGAAGAGATAAGCAATGAATGGCATTTCAGCTGGGTGAGGGAGATCCTCCTCAGGCTCCTTTCGATCCCTCAGGAAAGCCCACAAAGTTCTGGTGGGTTAATTCATTCTTTTGACTGGAATCATTCGATCTCGGATGAGTTTAACTGTTCTTGTGATCAGGATGACTGTTGAATCGGCAGGCCAGTTGAAGGCAGAAACCATTGTCTTGCATGGAGTAGCGCAGCTGAAGAAGAAATTGAACAGTCTTCAGGTAACAATCTTTGAATGTTTTTTTTCTTTTCTTTTGTCGTTATATTCCACAGTTCCTCATTAGATTTATTGATGGGTATTGTTTCCAGACTTATCTCCAACGAGAGCTTACAAACGAGGGACTGGCAATCAACTGAGTTCACAAAACCCGTTTCGTTGTTATTATTGTTTACTCTAATATTTATGATTGGTATCCCATTCCTTTTTAATTTGTAACTCTGAACGATAAAGTGATCTCCGAACGATTATATCGAGTATAAGATACTGCAGAGTGTTCGAACCACTATGAATATCTGAATGAGTATTGATAGAATTGATTGTATTACTCAGATGGGAGACGATAATGGAACGGGGATGGGAGATGCCAGCAAGGCCATTCTCACTGCAGAGACGATGGAGATGGATATGCCTGCCCATTCTGAACACAACAAGTGAGTACTCGTACCAATCTTAATTCATTCCATTGGCAAAACATAGAAAGACTGATTTTCCGTAAATATTTTGAAAGCCCTCTTCGTAGTTACGCAATTACAGTCGGAAAGTGTTCTAGCGCTTGAGATACCAGACTTTTCACGAGTATTTCTCTCCATGTATATCCATGAGTCCAAAATTTGAGGGAATAATAAGTGTAAATGCGTGAATGGGGGTATGGTTGTTGCAGACAGATGCTGGCTGAATTCGATCGTCGTCGTCGTGCTCGGACACTCACTCTACCCACTGATGATGTCCAAGTGAGAGAGAGAGATTGCATAGAGATGATGACATCTATTTCTAGTCTCATCCTATCCCCAATACCCTAGATGGTCTTGCTTGTGTTCCAGGTGAAGCTGAAACTGCGTATGCTCAACCAGCCCATCTGTCTCTTCGGAGAGGAGATTCTAGATCGACGAGAGAGATTGAGAGCCCATCTCTCCAATATGGATGAGGAGCAAGTTGCTGCTATTCTACACTCGGATAGAATGACTCAGGTGAGGGAACATTGACATGACCATCTTACTACTACCAACGAGACAAACTCGGGTAAAAGGTAGTGGTTGCTCGAATATGTGAATGGAGGTGATAGTTCCTCTTTGATTGTGCAGGAACAGCAAGAGCAGGATACAGAGACATGGTACTATAGAGGACCCGCTGGACTCAAGGAGGCACGAGTTAACATCGCTGATTACTCATTGAGAAGGGCTAAGACAAGGTATCCAACTACCTTTACTAACACTATGTCAAAATAGAATTTTCTAGATCATGAATTTCTGTTATTGACGCTCTTAAGATTACAAGAATAGTTTAATATAATTGTGATAATCCATTAAATATAATAATCAATAAATGGTTGATTGTAGATTGGAGAAGTCTCGACGGGAAGCAGTAGAGACAACTCAACAAGAGAAGGCATTGGCCAGACAAGAGGCACACAAATTAGTCCAGACTTTCCAGTTGCATGGATCACAAGTAAGTTATTGATTCTCCTATAGATAAAAGAACGTTGAGTGACAAATTTACTGGTCGAAGCAAATGGGTCGTGTGGGCCGGAGGTTCATGAAAAGAATTGGCAATTACTAGGGTAGGTACTTGGGATGGTGCCGGATCGAATGGCACTATTGCCGAGTCGATCAGATGACGTTGGGTAGGTCAAAGATTACGTCAAAGTTGGGACACTCGACTTTTTTCGTTTTTCGACCCTTCAACTGACTGTCCAGCACGCCCCCGTGAACCAAACACCGTACATATGGGTCGTTTCTGATAGCTCTCGACGAGCGCTACAAGAAACAAAAGTAAGCTAAGCTGAGTATCGACCCTGTAGGATCACACTGAAGCGAGATATGGCCGGTAAAGGTTTGGCGTTTGGAGCAATCGCTATTCAGGCTGTTGACATGTATAGAAGCAGGGGAGGTAATGACTAATGGGTGCAAGTAGGAGGTGCGGAAAATGCTGGGGAATCGATGGCTGCTTTGATTGAGTCGATCAGAGCAAAGGCGGCTGAGCAAGGTCCGTTCTCGTGGGGTACTATTGTGCGGAATACGAAGGGTTTCGGAGAAATTATCAGAGTTCGGTCACCGTTCTCGGTTCTACAAGGAGGGAGTGACAAATAGAGTTGACGGCCGTGTAGAGTGACCCGTGACGGTTTGAACCGTGTTTTGGTTGAAAGGTTTTATTAAGTTTAAAGCGTGGTGTAGTGGCTGCAAGATGGGGATTCGGATAGTGACGGCGCGGGTTCGAATCCCCGCTGGGGCAAAGTGTTTTGCAATAATTTTTGCGTGCTCGGGTCATGTTGGGGAGTAGTCGGGGAGTGTCAATCCCTGCGTGGTTGTGTTTCAGATTGAAAGTTTATCAGAACTAGGCCGAATTGCGCCGTTCTGCCTGGGTATCGTCGGGATCTCTAGCCGTGGAAGGGAGGGGTGCCAGTCTCCCTCTGTCGTATTTTTGTCAGAAAAATTACCACCCTGGTGACTGTCAGAAAAATTACCACTGAGGTGACTGTGTCAGAAAATTTTCCACAGAGGAAATGTGTCAGGAAATTTACCACAGATCGTTGTATGGTAATTTTTTTCTGACGCTGATCAGAGTGGTAATATTTCTGACAGTCTTGTGACATACAGCGAGGCTAGACAACTCAAACTAATTTTCTTTTAACCTTACGGCGTACCACTAGCGAGCGTAGCTCGGCTAGTTGGTATGATAAAAGTGATTGAGGAAATGCATTAAGTATTAAAGCGAGATATAATGAGGGTCGTCCCGTTGGTTTCGAATCCCACAACTAGTTGTGAGAAGAAGAAGAAGAAAAAACGCGAAAAATTTTGAGCTATTGCAAAATTGAAGATTAAAAGTACTGTAATTTGATATATATTATTTTATTATTATTCAATTTCCGTTAATTTTGGGCATATTAAAGAATTATGATACAACATATATGAATATCAATTTAAATGTCCTTTGTGTAATAGTTGAACAATTTTGAGTGTGCAATATGTCAACATGTTGTGGGATTGGAAACGATTCCTAACGACCCCCCCCCCCCCTTTTATACTCTCTTGTTTCCTAGGTGGCAGATTCTCGCCCTTGTCCATTCGTTGAGTTCTCTCCCGATGGGAATCATGTGGTCACTGCTGGATGGAGTGGACAACCAACAGTGTGGAAGAGAGACAGTGGAGAAAAACTAGTACGGTATGTCAAATACATCATCTTATTTTATTCCTACCATTCAGTCATTTATCGATGTTATTTTTAATACTTTTATGAGCCAGCAGCTTTTCTATTAGCAATTATCACCATAAGAGGTTTTCTCTAGAGAAGCATATTCTGAATTTAATGCGATATCTCCATTTCTGTATCTCTCTCTCTCTCTCTCTCTCTCTCTCTCTCTCTCTCTCTCTCTTATTCAGATACGCTGGTCACACAGCCCAGTGTGGTTCAGCTCGATTCCATCCTGGAGCCTTCATGAGTCAGCCAAAGACAGCAGTGAATGTAGCCTCGTGTTCCCATGATGGAGGAGTACTCTTATGGTCACTCGAGAAGGAGACTCCTCTACTCGAATTGGAGAACCATGGAAATCGAGTGAACAGAATTGCATTCCATCCAAGTGGAAAGTATCTCGCCAGTGCATGGTATGTCTCCCTCCCATTGTTGAGAATGAATGAGATTAGGATGGATTGGGGATGAACATATCACGCCTGTCACGAGAGATTCGAGCTAAGTGTGGGAATGGAGTAAAAATCTTAGAATGAGTTATCATCAGTTTTGGGCATCTCTAGGCAAGTCCTACCATCCCTCAATGTTTCATTACGCTGAGATCATTTTGGAGCTCCCTACACCGGGTCGGTCATCAGGAGCTTTATATTTTGCCTCTTTTTTCTCGGTTCTGGTGCGTTTTGACGAGAAAATGCCGTCTGAGTGACCCCTGGTAATTTTTTCAGCTCTATTGATCTATTACGGCATCTCTCAAAAATGCTTCTGTGCAGAGTAGTTGTTCAGGCTTCATAACTCAAAAGTGTAGGAAAAACCCCGACTGAATTTTTAATATGTGGTAGGGAAAGATGAGATCTATCGAATGAGTAGCTTACGCCGAAAATCGATAGGGACTAGGGTTGTTTATTCGGAATTTATTCCGTGATTCCGAGTCAAATTTCATTCTCATTCTCTTTTCCGCGATTCGGTCTGATCCAATCAATTTGTTTACGGAATTCCGAATAGATCTCGGAATTCCGTCATCGATTTCACTTGTTTTCGTATTTGTTTTCAAGAGAAATCACAAAGAGATTGCGAAAATACGATCGAAAGCAAACTATAAACAAAACATTCACACCGCAGGCGACCACTCCGAACGAGTGTGCGAGAGCAGAATAAGACGGAATTCCGAGTTCTATTCGGAATTCCGTAAACAACTCGAATCTATTCGGAATTCCGTAAACAAATTGATTAGATCAGACCGAATCGCGGAATGTTTGGAAAAACGGATTGAAAAATGAGTTTTCCGTTTTCCGAATAGACATCCCTAATCCCTAATAGGGACTGGTGAGAGTTTAGGGGTCAAGTGTTTCTGAGATGTTTTGGAGTCATTTTTCACCGCTCATTTCAGAGATAAACAATGGACGCGAGAGTGAAACACAAGAGAATTGAGACCATTCATTGAGCGCGCCTTGAAATGAGCGGTGCGGCGCCGGTGAAAAATGATTCCAAAACATCTTAGAAACACTCGACCCCTAAACTCTCACCAGTCCCTATCGATTTTCGGCGTAAGCTACTCATTCGATAGATCTCATCTTTCCCTACCACTTATCAAAATTCAGTCGGGGTTTTTCCTACACTTTTGAGTTATGAGGCCTGAACTACTGCTCTGCACAGAAGCATTTTTGAGAGATGCCGTTTGAAAAGATCAATAGAGCTGAAAAAATTACCAGGGGTCATTCCGACGGAATTTTATCAAAACGCACCAGAACCGAGAAAAGCGAGGCAAAACATAAAGCTCCTGATGATCGACCCGGTGTAGGGAGCTCCAAAATGATCTCAGCGTAATGAAACATAGGGGGCTGGTAGGACTTGCCTAGAGATGCCCAAAACTGATGATATCCCATTTTAAGATTTTTGGCTCATTCTCAATTATATCGGTTTCAGCTCGAGTCTCTCGTGACAGGCATGATATCTGGGGGCATGACAAAAGCGCAAATCGACGAAAACGACAAAAACGCAAAATATCTTCTTTGCAGCTATGACCATTCATGGCGACTATTCGACATTGAAGTGGGAGAGGAGCTACTGTACCAGACTGGCCATTCAAAGGTACGATAGTATATTCCATCTCCCATGATGCTAACCTCTCGTTCTATTTGAGTCAGTGACGGATGTTTCCTTCCAAGGAGATGGATCTCTCGCTCTCTCCACTGGTCTCGATTGTTATGGTAGACTGTGGGATCTGAGAACAGGAAGATGCATCATGTTCCTCGATGGACACACCAGAGAGGTACGTCTCTCACTCCATTCATTCCTTCATTCCTTCTACTTGAGGTCCTGAGTGGTGAATTCCTGCCCAATGGCTATCTCTGTATCACTGCATCTGCTGATAACACGTGTAGAGTGAGTCCCTTCCTATTCCATCGCTCAATAACCTCTCTCTTCCTACCGTAATCCCTCTCTCCTTCTCGGTGTGGGACGTCCGAATGCGTCGATGTGCATACACGATGGCTGCTCACACCAATGCTGTCTCACGAGTCAGAGTCGATCCCGGTGGTTAGTCCTTCCTATTATATACCATCCATATCAATAGTTAGTCAATCTCTAATCAATAAATGGTCTCTATGTATGGATGAAGATGGTCTATTGAGGTCAATACGTGGTGACATCCTCGTTCGATTGTTCTCTCAAGATCTGGTCAACAGAGTCATGGCAGCCACTCCGTCATCTGCAGGGGCACGAGATGAAAGTGATGGGAGTGGATATCTCCCCCGATAGTAAATGGATTGTATCTGCCTCATTCGATAGAACATTCAAGTTGTGGACTGCTTCCGATTACTGATTATTGTATTGGACTACATTTGTAATTTATATTGTTGAATGGATCTCTCGCAACAAATGTTAAATGCGATTCAATAAAGTTGTTATAAAATGCCAAACCAGTGAGTTTATGGGCGGTTGAATCAGGAATAATCGGATACTATTGGAAATGGAAAAAAAAATTTGACAAAATCATCTTGAAATCCATTCCTCATTCTTACTTTATTTTCTCAGCGAAATTGGTGTGAAAGATCCTTAGAAACATTTAATTGAAGTTATGAAAATAGTCTGAAGGACAGTTGCACATCTTTTGATCTACTTTGTTTGCGAGAAATAAGTTGACATCATTTTAAGCTAAAAGGAACATCGAGCTGGGGTAGCCTTTTCGGCACTATAGTAGGTATATAGTAGGTATTCTTCCACATACTGTTCAGACACTTTTCCAAGAAATAATACAATTGCCACTGGAGCTTTTATCGACGACCGTACCACAAATCATATGAACAATCAATGGGAATAATTTAAATAGTTTTAGATGGATGGAATGGAGACTCGTTAGAGAGTGACATCGAACGAGCGACGGCCATTCTTATCGATTATCACAATGTTGTAGGCAGAAAGATTCGCCATGAATCTGAGTACAAACAATTGAATAACTATTGTCTGATTGATGATTTATCTACTGTTCCGAGTAACAAGTTGGATGAGCGTACCTCTTCTTGTTCTCAGTGATGCACTTCCTCACTAGCTCAGTCACCTCTTCCTCCTTCATGGTCTTCCTGCAAACAAACAACTCATTCATACTTTTTAACACCTGCGGATTTTCCGGAGTATGGATCAGACGTAGTGAAAATATATGAACCGTTCTCACTACACGACACTCATAACGGGTGAGCGATGTATTCAATGCGTTTCATCAATGATTCAAACCATGAATGTAAATGGGAGTATGCTGTGAAATCAGAATCTTAGTTTATGATATTATGTTTAATACGATATGCAGTGTTGACCAACCTGTAGGCCTTGTCCATCATGGCATAGCAGAATCGTCCTCCGAATCCACGGAAGAGATAAGGCTGGTCAGTGATACCGTTTCCGAGGTAGTCCACAGTTCCGAGGAAAGCTCCCTCGTTCTGAATCAATTCCTACCATACCACTCGTTTAGGATTGTAGCTCAATCGAGAACGAAAATAAACATTCGGTATTACTGTAAGATTCAACTCATTCTCAGACAGAACTGCTCCCAACATCAGATTATACAAACTTCGACTGGAGATCCACCCCCATTGTATCATATCTGTATCAACCCTGATCATTCATGAGATTCGTTTGGGGGGGGGGAGGGGAGGTGTCACAACTGGGCAACGGGAAATATTTTTAGGCAACGAGTCAAAAACTCATCCTTGAGTGATGGGATTAGTATCAATCGATAAATTAGAATGGGGAGATCGTTAGCAATCTATTGATACCACCCCCATTGCTCAAGGATGATTTTAAAGGGTTTATGGCTCGTTGCCCAATTGTCGCAAATGCTCCTGTTGCCCAGTTGTCACCCTCCCGTTTTTTTAAAAAATATTTTAATTACATTTCATCTTCACTCCCACTCCCACTCACATTATCGTATCCTCCGATGAGGGTGTCCACAGTGTATCTGTCTCTGCTTCTCAATCCATCAGCGATCGCACGACGAATCCAATGGTGAGCACTGCGAGGAGACAACTCGTAGCCTGACAGAGACAAATACCATTTGCATATCCATGATACATTCCCTCTAACTGGATTAATTACAGACTAGATAACTGTTTTACAATCAGTCTCACCATTTCTAATGGAGTATAGTCTGAGATTTCTCTTGGTCCAGTCTCCGAACTGGGCGACATCTCCGTCCTCTCCCACACATAGCATAGACAACTTCTTGCCAAGGATGAACTCCTTGTCGTCATCTGAGCAACATTTATCATAATTGGCAAAAGATAGAGAAACCCCTCTTCAAGTTACCTCATTAAAAAAGAATAACAACCATCGCTAAAAATTAAAGGATAACATAAAGGCAGAAGGTGTAAACGAAATAACAGACTCTCAGAGACGAGGATAGCTCCATACATGAAGCTGCTCTTGTCAGAAGCGAGGACGACGAAATCCTTCGTGGCCACGCCCACCAGGAAGTGGATGTTGGACATGCTGAATACAGTTAATCAACTTTTTAAAATACAATAATAATAGCAGCAAGATAAAATAGCAAGAGAACGAGGAATGATGACTTTGAATTCAAACAATTTCTCAGTACGAGAGTCGTACTACTACATGCTAAAAAGAGAATGGAATCTTTTGATCTACTTTGATCAAGATATTAGGAGAGTCTTCCAACTCTTGGTTGAAAACAACATGATAGTGGAAAATCGAACATAATTTATACAGCTGCATACAAAAAAAGAAAATGAACGTTTGAATTTTGAGTAAAAATTGAGCACTAATCAAGGACCACTTCTTCGGTCTTAATCCTTTTATTGAGCATAAGAATGAGATCGAATAGATATGCTTTCGTCTTCTCACTTGCTTGGAATCCGTCCGGTTGATTATCCATAAGACGAATGACGTCTCCCACCGAATAGAGTCCCTCACTCAAATCAAGGATACTGTATATATCTCTCAATCATTCGATCCTGTACCTGCATTGACTGAGAAGAGAGTGCATCTGGCATCTCAGAGATGCTTCCATCTTCTCGATGATAGAAAATTTATCAGACGTAAGGAGGTAGTTTTCACATCTGAACAATTCACTATCTGAACAACAACAACGATAATGTTACCTCTCCAGAGTATCCCAGAACTCGAACTCCTTTGCAATGACTGCAATCGTGCACGCATTTGACTCTAAAATATATACACGCATCTATATCGTATTGTGCTGGATCAAGAATACTCGCCATCGATAGATCCCTTTTGGGGATAGACAGTCTGCAGAGTGGCCACTATGTCCTCCACTCTCCCTTCAAGTCGATAAGGTCCGTTGCTCGATGAGAACAAACGCGCGAAGAATTTAGAATTGAGTGCGAGCAGCTATAATAGATGATTTCTTGAAAAAGGAACTTGACTCACACTCTTGTCCACGTACAGGACTTGGTTGTCACAAATCAGTTCATCGTTTCCCGTCTCGGAGGGATCGGAGAAATCAGGAAAGCTCAGGAACCTCAAAGACATCCAACGATCAACAAAGAACTTAAGGAGGAGTCAAACTTGTTGCAAATGCGAGTGATGAGAAGATAGGCGGAAACACGTCCTCCACTAAAAAAAATATGCGCACAATAATACAAAACCTCATGTTATTCACACGCTCATTACCGAATATATTCGGCAATGAGCGTATGAAAAAAAAATCCATTGAAATTGTAACCTCAAAAACATTTTGCGCCAATCGAGAAGGATTCCACGACTGCTCGACGAGGAGTTGATCATGCACTCAAATTTGCTCTTGACATTAAATTCAATGCATTTGAGTGACTTACGTCAAACGACTTCTTAAAAACACGGCCATCAGAACGATCATCAGTTGCGACCTCCAGCTGATGATAACCGAGGATAACTTTAATATGAACCAGTTACCTCGATTTTGCACTTTGCACACCAAGCCGCGGAAGGCACCGCGCACTGCAGACTCACTTCCATCTAAGAACAATAACCGATTTCAACTATCATAATGTAGACTGACCATCACTTCCTGACCATTCTCGTTTTCTCTGCGACGTCTATATACTCCCAGACTCCTTGATAATAAGATGCTATAGCCATGTGTGCTAGGTGATAACGAACCATTCAGAATCTTCGATCGAGATAGCTTCGCTCTCCATCCGTTCCTTGGTGAGAAAATCATCACCAGGAACATCCAATTCAAAGTGAAGCCACTTGGAGCGATCCTGACCGATGGACAATTTCCGCTTCTTCAAAGCACTAGTAGGAGTTTTACCACTAGTGTTGACTCGGGGTCGTTTCTGTAAGTGATAATATAACGACTGAAAAAATAACGCCAAGACTTACTTTCTGACTCGTCACTGGCGTCACTCCGGGACACGCCGCCGAACCCACTCCAGAGTCATCCAACGTCGCCATACTCTAAAAAAGAGAAAATTTTTTTAAAAAAGAAGAAAATCACAGTTAAGTAAATAAAAAATTTCAAATGATGACATACTGTACCCTGCATTCGCTACAGAGCTACTATAATTTTAAATGAAATCGATTTTTTTGATTTTCTTTTAAAATGTATTATAGTGTGTAAAGCGTGTAAATGTGTGCAGGAAACATCTCATTTTGTTGAATGCGTAGATAAATTATTATTATTTGAACTCCACATCGCTACATTTTGTTTGGTGATTCGGAAAAGAACGCTCTCGAATGTTTCATAAGGAAGTTTTTTGGTGCAGGGGAGAGATCTGGATTGACCCCGATCTCAAGATGATTTGCCCCTCTCATTCTCATGAGAAAAGTGGCCAAGTCCTGTTTCACTAGTAGAGAAATCACAGTCTCTTCTCGACTTTCTCCCACTCTCTCTTTCATTCGATCACTGAAATGTCGATTCTCGATCGAGAGAATATTCAACTATCACTCATCTCAATATCACTCTCAATCTCCTTCTGCTCTATTGTTCTTCTAATTTCTTCTGTGATCGGATCTCATTTGTACATTTCTTCCCTTCGGAGAGATTACTCATTTGATTTACTGGAGTGCAAGGTTATATCGCACGCCCAATTCCTTCATTCATATTTCCCTTTTCCAGAAAGATTCCATCAGTTTCCATTCATTGTTTGATACTTCATATAATCGATCTCAACGATACGCGAGGACAGAATATTTCACTGGTTCTCAGAAGGTGATCAATTATCCTTCCATCTCCATGAATAATCTCTTCAGTCTTCCCATTGTACTCCCCAATGCTTCCCAGGTCAGCAGGGTTCTGCCGGACGCAACGGGAGAAATGGTTTATTTTTTAATTTTTTAATTTTTATTTTATCCAAAGAATACTGGACAACATTTTCGAAATCTATTCTATATTAAATGCTAATTCTATTTAAAGGGAAGCCGGGGAAGGCGGGAACTCACGGATTGCCCGGAATTCCTTCACCTATAGGACGAATGCCCTGTGAATACGGTAATGGCTCTTCATCTTCTTTTCTACCGTAATCTCAGATCCACCAACTCCTCCTCCTTGTATCGTCTGCCCAATGGGCCTAAAGGGCGCAAGAGGGCTGTCAGGACCTCCTGGTTGGTCATTTCATATCCATTTCTTTTTTTAGTTAAAAAAAGTTCTCGAATATAAGGAGACCCCGGACACCTCGGACTACCTGGACCCTCCGGAATGGATGGGTTCGATGGAGAACCTGGAGAACGAGGTAGGTTGGAGACTAGATAGATTGTACAAATATCATTATCATTAATATTGTAAGATTCAAAAACTCAGTTAGAGTCATAGACTGTTTAGCATACAGTAGGCATGATGAGCGGAACAAAATATTCGCTAATTATTTATTTACTTCTCCAATATTCCCGATCTTTCTCCTATGTGATCCTGGACGCAATATGCACAGATTTAATACAAATACTTAAGCCTAGAATCCCTTATTAATGATTGCTAAACACAGTAGATTGGACCGTTCGTAATAACAAGTGAAACAATTTATTTTCTTGCAATAAATATAACGATCCAACATCTGTGTGTATGTTCGGTATGATTGTCCAGTTCACTTTTGGTAAGGTCATCCAGTCAACTTATGGATAAGCGTATGAAACCATCTAAGCGCACGCGATGAAAGCTTATAGTTGAAGCTCGAAGCGCTCATCCAGCCAGAGGTAGTACTCCTTGTGGGAATGCCGCTATAAATATATATATTCTTCTCACCATGTTGTCATTGTGTGATCTCAGAGAGAGCTCACATAATAAAACCGGTTATTTAATTTCTTGACCTAAAAGTATAAATAAAAGTGATAACCTACAGAATCTAATTTACAAAGCTCGAAAAAATAAACTTGTAATTATAGATTTAAGATACGTTCCACGATATTTTGCACCTACCCCACGGATAATTTTTTTGTAACCTATGCCAATAAGTTCAGGGTGAAATCCCCATACCTAGAGCTGATAGATAGCTGGCCCAAGCGGTACATTCACTTTTATAACAGATTTATATCCCTATTATCGTTATTAAGCATTTTTGTTGATGTTATGGGGTTGTGATATCGATAAAACACGAAAAACATGAAAAGTCGAAAAATCACTTTTTCGAAATCTCAAAATTTCAAAAATTCATGTGTTAAATAAGTTTTGCAAATCGGCTAAAACTCAGAAATTGTTGCAGTAAGTAACTTACTCAAGTGATTTTACGTTGAGAATGCACCATTTGGAGCTCAGATAAATGACTTATGAATTTTTGAAATTTTGAGATTTCGAAAAAGTGATTTTTTTTGTGTTTTATCGATATCACAACCCCATAACATCAACAAAAATGCTTAATAACGATAAATGGGATATAAATCTGTTATAAAAGTGAATGTATCGCTTCGAAATTTCGAAATCTCTCTTCATCGATCTCTTTGGAGCCCCCGAGAGAGCCTCGGGCGAGAAGCTGCAGAATCCGAGCCCCTACACGAAAATACGTGAAAATTTCACACGGGGGGGGGGGGGGGGGTATTTTTGCACGTAGAATCCGAATATGAAATAAAAAAATTTCCCATGACATGAAAAAAATTTCATGCCGGTACAAAAATGACGAAATTTCGATTTTTCGACCTTTTATCGTTGTCCTTTCGCATTCAAACTATGTTTTTCGTTATTTTTATCAAAAAATACGCCTGAAACACCTATAAGAACGTTTTTTTTAGGGATAAAATTTTCAACTTTTTTTGGCACACATCTAGCATTTCCCGGAGGGTGCACCCCAACATCTCATATTGGGCCAGCTATCAGCTCGAGGTATGGGAACTTCAACTTATTGACATAGGATACAAAAAAGTCCTCCGTCGACCCCTCCCAATTGCTTAAAAATACCGTGGAACGTCTTTTAATGCATACATTATAGCTCAACAATAGATTCCGTAAATGTACTCATCTCAGGCGCGCGTGGCCCTCCTGGTCTTCCCGGGGCAATAGGCGATAAAGGAATTAAAGGAATTTCCACTCCATTCTCGTACGAACCCTTCGCCCCGGGTCCAGCCGGAACTCCCGGATTCGATGGTGACGTTGGTCCAATCGGAGAGCCTGGAATCGATGGAGGTATTTAGTCATTCGTTTTTCGACCATTAGCTTCGTCGTTCAGAAAGTCAATTTCTTCCTGGCCGAAAAGAAGAGAGGAAGAAAAAATACAATTATTTATTTTAAAAAAATTTAATTATATCAGCAACTCAATGGATTCCCGGCCCAAAAGGAGAGAAAGGAGCACGAGGAGAAAGAGGATATCCAGGAGATGAAGGAGAAGAAGGAATAGAGGGAAGAAGAGGATTGAGAGGAGAGAAGGGATTGTGTCCCACGTATTGTGCAGTAGATGGAGGAGTATTCCATCAATGATGATTACCATTCCATCGAGAGTCTGCATTATTCCATTCAAGTATCATTCATTCATGTGTCATCTTACTAGACGATAAACAATCATCTAACAGATTCATTTATTCAGCGAACCTTGCTGCCCATTTACAATTAAACCGAGAAAGGAAGGGAGGAACGGGAGTACGGTATCCAGATGGAATTATCGAATAATTGTTATGAGACTACCGTACTCGAGAACACGGTCTTCTCTCAAGATGTAGCACGAGAGGGAAATGAAAGATGGTATACAGGGGGGAAGGAACCGGATTACGGTAGGAACGATGCCCGAAACGGCTATCGAGTGTGTTAGTCAGATCGATAGATGGAATATAATCGATGGATGACTACAGTATCCCAGGGTACTTGGGAGAGACTGGTGGTGTCTCTCAAGGTCTCTCTAAGAAGAGAGAGAGAGGGAGATGGAAGAGAGATATCTCGAGTAGGTCACACCCATCCGATCCATCCCTCATACATCAGGGCATTGTTCATTCGAGATCCCGCTGATCGAATCAACTGAGTTGCCTGCAATGTCTCATCTTCATTCCCTCCCCCCCCCCCCCCCTTTCCCCCTCCCTCATCCAACTGACATGTTCATGGGGAGAGATAGCCTCTTCTTGTCCTCCCACTTCTCCCTTCGCTCTCTTTATCACTCTTCCCACTATCGCGGTCGCCACACCATTCCTCTCCTCCTTATATACTGTATCTGCAATACATCTATTGATGGCTCATTCCAATCTACCGTATACCTTCCAGGCCGGGCGGGGGTCCGACGGGTCGCAATCCGTTATTTCTGCACTTACATGCCTCGAACATAGCATTCAGCTTCTCCACCATCTTGGGAATCAAGTGTATCAGCTGGAATGGATCGATCGATACTCTCCACCTTCTACCGTATTCCCCCTCCTTCCTCTCTCACCGTCTGTACAGGAGTTGTTCCTCCATTCTCCATATTTGGACTGGGTCCATTCCAGGCGAGGGCCTCCTTACACTTGGACACTTCTCTCCTCTCTTCATACAGGAATTCCTCCTCTCCTTCCTCCTTCTATAATCCTTCCATCATTCCCTTCTACCGTATCCTCTCCTTCTCCTCTTCTACCGTACTACTCACCCGAATAATCGACAGTAGATCATCGACCATCTCGATCCACTTGCTCAGGGGATCATTGACCATCGTCCCCATTCCTCCTCCTCCTCCTCCTCCACAATACATTGTCTCCAACATATCCATTGCATCAGTGCTTCAATTATCGATCATCTCTTTCTCTCGTCTCCCCACCCCCTCCCCTATCCCCTCTCCTTACCTCATCTTTTCAACAACTCCTTCATTCTCTTTCATCTTAATCACGAATAGAGTAGAAGCGGCGACTCCTCTTGGTTCCATCCTCCCATCGTTCCCTTTAATCAATCCATTCATCATCCCTACAGTATCTCTCTCGCCATACCGTATACGATGTGAGTGATTGACTTGGAGACGGAGTTTCCGAGTGAATCTCTCATAGTCCAGTCAACAAGGGGATCGAATATGAAGGGATGGAGAAGGAGGGAGAAGAGAGAGAGATGAGTACGGAGAGAAGAGAGAACACCAGCACATGAAGTTGAGAAGAGACCCTCAAGGGCACAAGATATATCATCTATCCATCGAGGGATACGGTAGTCAGAGTGAGAGAGGGGGGGGATCACCAACTGACCTCAGTCCCTGCCACTCCGAATGCGTTTCTGATATTCTGTGTGAGTCGGAAGGGAACTGTCTCTGGCACTCGCAGCTTGCGACCCTTCAATCAGCACTTCTCCTTATTCCATTTCAAATCTTGCATGCGATGGGGAGGGGGGAGGGGGGGAGGGGGTGTAACTGACCCGATCAAAGCACACATTGTAGTCAATGTGTATGACATGGAAGTCACTGAGATCAATGAGAAGATTGTCGGGATGTCGATCTCCCAGACCAAGAACTGATCTGAGTAAGGAGGAGAGATGGATATGGGAAAGTAGAGATATCGAGTAACCAAGTTCAGATACAAATAAATCGACGAGTGATGGGGGGGGGGGGAGGGGGGGGGAGGGGAGAACTGACCCCAGCATGCTCATGACAGCCGTGGATCGAGTGAATGTCTTCACTAGCTTCGACCAATGGGCAGCACTCTGAGATCGCACCCACATCTCCCTCAAATGGACCTCTTTATCAATCTATTTCACTCCTATTCACTTCTCGATAATCCTCTCTCATACCGTACCTGGAGATAAGATCCTTGCTCGTCTCACTACACAATTCATCGTGAAGAGTCTTGAGTAGTTCGGGATGCCATGCCTTACGATCGGAGTACAGTTTGGGATCCAGTTTCTGAAAGAGAGAGGGTGATGAGGGAGAGAGGGAGGAGGGGGGGGGGAGGGAGGAGGGGGGGGGGAGAGGGGGGAGGGGAGGGAGGGGGAGGGGGGGAGGGGGGAGAGGGAGGAGAGGGGGGAGAGGGGGGAGGGGAGGGAGGGGGGAGGGGGGAGAGGGAGGAGGGGGGAGAGGGAGGAGGGGGGGGGAGACTCACGTTCACTGCCAGTAGATTCTTCATCTTCTTCTCGAATAATTCCAGTGGCTTGAGAGAGATTCCATCGGGCGCCTTCTTCCCTTGGGGAACCGCCGCATTCTACAACCACAGTCCATAATCCCCTCCCCCTCCCCCCCTCCCCTCCCTCGCTCACCTCTCTCATCTGCCATTTCCTGTAGAATGTGTATAGAGGGATGGCTCCATTCACCCATTGGATCAGTCCAATCAGAGGACCGAGTGGAGTCACTGCGTATGTCTTAGCCGTGTATCGAGGACCGTCTCTGAAGAGGAAGGGGAAGGATCTGATTGAGAGAGAGTAGAGTACCTCTTTCCCATCTTGTGCATCATGAGATTGCTCATTCTCAGCAATTGCATCACTCTTTCGTCCAATCTCAGATCTTCGTGTGTCTTCAGAAGGAAAGCACGACTGGAAAGGGAATAGAGTAAGAGAGATAAGTAGATAGACAGACCCAGATTCCTTGACAACAACCTCACTGATTGACTAGACTATGGCACAAGTGTTCTCACTCGACTCCATCGCTTCCTCTCATCATCATCTTCTTGGGTCTTGTCTTCGTGCTCAGCACTTGACACGTTGTATCCACTCTCATCAGATGAACCACCTACAATCACCACTCCCTCATCTCCCCTCTTCTCTCTCCACTCACCTCCTTATAGGGGATAGTCTCCTGGCCAGGCAGCGGGACTCTCCACTCTCGACCACTCTCAATATCCATCATCATTCCTATCCCATCCCCTTCTCCTCCTCTCCTTCTCACCTCAACAAGTCTTCCAATACAATGGGTGATATTCACCAATTGCCCTCCCTTCTTCGATGCCTTCCTTCCCAATGTCACATTCAACTGCAATCACTCAATCTCATCCTTCCCCCCCCCCTCCCCTCTTCATACCCTCACGAATGCCTCCCATCGTCCCATCTCATCTCCTTTCCTTCCTGCTTCTTCACTCTCTTCAAATGCCCTTATCACGTGTTCTTTATTCGTCTGGACGAATCTGACGGCATCTTCCATCCCCTTCTCTGCCTTCGACTGAGTCGACCTCCAGAAGTCAGCCACGATACGGTAGATCTGAAGAGAGAGAACCATATCATGAGAAGGGAGAGGGGATCTTCTGACTCCACTCGTTACTCTATCGTGACTAAGTGAGATAGAGGATATTGTAAACATGAGAAAATAGAAACTACCAAGACAAATTGGGACTCGGATTTGGTAGGTACTAAAAATTTCAAATAAATTTACTAATTTTTTACAACCATACTGAAGTTCTTGGGTCTATTTCCTTCAGCGTATCCCATGAACTGGTCACGAGAAACAAGGACGCTTCTGTAGTAAACCCGAAACCGGTGGCACAATCCTAGTTTACAGGATAGAATAAGGGCGTGAACATACGGATCCGATGATGAGATCAGTCTTGGCAGCCATCACTACATTCTTCTCCTTCTCACTCAATCTCTCAATTGCCTTCGTCTTCTCAATCTCCTTCTTCATGTGAGATAGACGTTTACCCATGTCAAGATCCAGTTGATGGAGGACGAAACACCATCTAAAGAGCCAGAGATATGAAGGAGACCAAGGATAAGGGGAAGGGGGGGGGGAGGTGAAATAGTCTTAATGTATTTGAATAATAAAGAAAACCGACTTTTCCTCCATGAGATTGAGATGATGTAGTTCATCAACGAACATCCTTGTGTCTTCTACCAATTGAGGATAGCAAGAGGCCATATCCTTCAGAAGAGTCGAGCAACAACGATAGTGGATGAGATCGCCCTGAATACAACAGTCATGGAGGGGGTCAATTCACTCTTCTACATTAAACGCCTTTATTGAAATAACAATTTTCCTACTATTGTTTTCAAATTATGATATAAATACCAATAACTTTTCCTTTACCCCCGTCATACCTGGGAAGGGGCGAATGTCCTCGTAGTGATGGGATCATCAATGAATGCATCTTCCTCGATGATCTCCTTCATTCTAGTTGCCACTACCAATTGGAAGACGGTAGTGTGCGGATACGCACGTCCTACAATCCACCTTCTCTCTCTCTCTCTCTCCATCATATGAGAATGGACATACCTAGTTTGATGAGTGCAGTGACAATGGCCTGTCTCACTCCCTCTACTGGATGAGTGAGACGAGACAACAACTGGGGAAGAACTCCTGCAATCAATACATTCCTTCCACTAGAGTACTCCAATCCTCTCCTGTCTACCGTACCTGCCCAGACTCGTTCATCTGCGTGTATAATCCCATCTGTGATCTGTTGAATGAGTTGAGGATGGATGGAAGAGTGTTTAGTGAGGATGGAGAGAAGGGAAAGAGAAGCAGTTGCCACTCTCACACAAGACAACTCTGATCCCTTGTGGGAGAGGAAGGCCAACAATTCGTGGATGGCATTCCTCAGCATGACACACTTCCGAGTATGCAACTGTTGCCAGAGAGAAGACACCAGACCGGGAGAACACATGGCACGCTCCTGATCACATTCATTGAGTGCCATTGAGGGGAGGGATCAAAGGATGGACTCACAATGACAGTCATCTCAACTCCCACCGATTCCTTTATCTTCTTTCCCACTTCTTGCACAGTCCCTGATGTCATCATGGCTTCCAATATGAGGGTTGACTGCACTGGTCCCAACTGACCCTTAATCAATCAATATCACACCTAATTCCATACTCAATATTAGTTCAGTGTCTCTCAATTCAATCAAGAATAATGATCAATCAGAAAATGGTAAGTCTGACCTCGAGTATGGCCATGATGGTGGTTGGATTGGTATCGTGCTCCATCATATTCAATGTATGCATTCCCAGTTCGTATCTTGCCTTCGCTATCCTTGGATCGAGAGTAGTCGAGAGATGGAAAATCACTCCCTTATCATCCAATCCCGTCTCTTCACCACGAGATTCAAGCACAAACTGAAGAGATCGATCAGATGAGTTTGTCAACCCCCTCCCCTCTCTCTTCCCCTTACATGCAACTTGCTCATTCCATCAGAAGGGAACTTCTCTCCATCTCTCATCATTCTGGCCATTCTCAACGTGGTTCTGGCGATGGAATTGGCCCAGACGGAGGCGTCAGGAGATGATCCATTGCTGCTCATTGTATCATTCTTAATGGAAGGAATTGGAAGAGGAAGGACCACACTATTCTGAGGAGGATACACAAACGGGGTACATACCATGTTCATATCAGAATATACATGATATGCTTGCATGAGAAGGGGAGCCATCTCATTGACCATGAAGGACTGACGAGGAGGAATCCCTTCCCTCCCTTCCACTTCATTCACCAGATTCAACTCAACACAAATTGATAAAGAAGACAGAGTCAATGAGAATCCTTACCTGTCTACACTTGAGTTCAGAATATTCCAATTGAAGGAGTAGATCATTATTGACTCCGACTCCTTTCTTCAATTCCTCCACAACCTTCACATTCTCCAGTTTACATGCCATTCTGAATAATAGTTCGCAGTTTATCCATTCGTCAAGACTATAATAATCTATTCTTACTTAGTAAGTGAGTATATTCCCTTCAATCGATCTTCTCTTCCCACTCCTAATCTCGATGCCCATCCTTCTCTCTGTCTACACAATGAGAATCCTTCCACTGGGGGAATCGATCGAGATGAGACAGAACGAATGAAAGAATACGGCTGAAATAGAGAGAATCAATCAACCATTTCATCCTTCTCCTCTAAACTTTTCCACTCACATTATCCATTGCTTGTAGATTCTTCTCCATCTTCATTCCCACATCGCGGGCAATGGAGCAGAGAGCAGAATACCTGTTTAAAAAATATGCATAATAATGAATGACTGGGAGGGGGGGGGGAGAGGGAGAGTACCTCCCCGTGAGTACTCCATCATCATCCATGACAAGAACAGTCGTTGCCTCCACTCCCAATCGATCTCTCACTTCCGTTAGTTCACTCCTCCAATTAAAACAAATCAATTAAGAACTCGGTCTACCAAGAGTCAACTATTGTAATAATATCTAAATCAATAAAAACAGACTTCTTAATGGTAGACATGAGCCACACTTCCGTTCTCTGCAATCCCTTATTCAGATTCCATGGGGAATCTCCTGTTTCCTTCACTTCTTCCACTCTCGAGAAAGAAGTCAATTGGAGGCATCTGTAGAGATTACCCATTTCCATTATACTTATAAGTGATATGAAGCAGTCCTCATGTATAACACTACATTACTAAAGATTACCAAACCATAATGTCTGCCTGTCTGTCACGTTGTCCGCTTGCTTGCTTGTATGTAACGCTTTCGTTTTTTTTGCTCATAACTCGCTTTAAACTCATTCCCCGAGGACAAGTCCTTTACTATTCGAACCCTCTTTTTTTTAAAAGAGCTTTTCAAAAATCGATATCCATTTCGTCACCACTATGCAACATTTCGTCATCATTACGCAATACGTTGTTTTTTGCGCCTAATTCAATTCAAAATCGTCCGCAAAGATCGGGAACAGTGTCAATCGACGCAGAATCGTCAGCGCTTTTCACTGACTACAAATATTTCGCAATCGTCAATTTCGTCATCATTACGAAATCTTCACGTTTTCGCTCATAACTCGCTTCAAAATCGTCGGAGAGCCTCGGGAGAAGTACCAATCGACATTTTATGAAAATTTATAAGTTTTTAACCCCTCCGTTTCGCTCCGTGGCTACATCGCAACTTTTCCTCCACGCTCTCAGCCTCACGAGCTTTTTGCAACGGTATACGCCCCACTCGCAAGCAAGCAGTGCATGGTTAACCTGTGCTTACGACCCGGCTTACAACGTAGCAGCCGCAGGCTGCTAGTTTATTGACAATAAAATAGTTAACCTGTTCATATCATCGCTATTCACCAAACTTCCATTGAAATCTTGATCGATTCGACGGAGTTTGACTGAGCACACCAGAATCTTCAATAATTCATAATATTAATCTCATTCTCCATTTGAAATAATCTGCCATCAAAATAGCTTACAATTTCTTGCATTAGATCCCTGACATCCTCCTGTACTTCTCCCTTCATCATCTCTACTCCACATCCATCCATCGCCAATTCAAATCTAAGATTATCACTTCCTCCTCTACCCTACTTCTACAATCATCCATCTACAATATTCTCTCTCTCACCTTGCACTGGCAGCCATGGCTGCACAATCCATCCAATCCCACTCAATCAACTGATTAGAGAATGAAGTACGAGCCCATTCCTGCAGAAAATAGAGCGAGTCATTGCCACCATCTCAGACAAGGGGAAATATGGACAAGAGTCGAGTCTATAACTCCTCCTTCCTCTCTCTCTTCTCACCTTGAGTCCATTGATGGCATGTTCCTCTCCCTTCTCTATCAATGCCCTCATCATCCAACACAGAACGACCAGTACTATTCGAGGAGCTGAACATATTAATGATAGATATCATCAGAAATTAAGAAGTATTTTCGGAAAAAAGAATAACAATATTTTTTTAAAAAAATTATCAAATAATAAAAGAACTGACGATCTTCCACTTTTCCAGCATATTTCTTGTCCAATTCAGTGAGAGCCGAGTGACCGAATCGTACGACCTGCCATGGATTTATCCTGATCCTCCCTCCCTCCCTCATCCTCTGATTAGAGTAGACACCTGAGAGTAGGCAGCAGCATGGTATGCCACTCCCATGGCCGATGGATAGAGTCGATTGAACCACTCAGTACACACACTCTCATTTGTCTTGAACCAATGACGAGCTGACTGAAATGACCAAGGATCACACTCATCTATCCATTACAGTACTCACTTGAGATGGAGTGAAGTGAGCAAGGGGTTGCATCGATCCAGTATGAGTACGGTAGATCAATCGATCGAGAATTTCGATGAATTGGAGTAGACAACGGACTCGGAACCATTCCTCGTGAGGGGAAAGAGATGAGTCATCACTGAACACACTACAATTAATATACAAACAATTTATCCTCCTAAGTATTTATTTAACTCGAATCATAAAAAAAAATGATTAGATTATCCAGACGAGTAACTCCAATAAATCTGACCTATCCTCGCTTTTCCTTCCAATCGACTGTTTGAATACTCGGGTCATCTCAGTGTGAAGAGCCTGAAAAATCCGTGATTTTTTCTCTCTATTAAATTTACATTATTATTTTTTTCAACTAAAACAAAATGTTGGGTTAACTTACATTGAGTGTATCTCTCGGTTTTCCCAGATGGGTTGTCATTCTGGCCTCAATTGCATATGCAGCTGTGCCCATGAGAAGAAGTCGCCAGTAGTTGGGAATATCGTGGGAGGAAGAAGACGGAGGCATCAACCATTTCTCCCTTTATCATCATATTCTCATATTTACACCTATAGTTCCCATGCCATCTACGGTACCCATGATGTGAACCACTTGGCAACTCTAGTAGATCAATATCTCTCACTCGCACTCACTTCTCATCGTCCTTCTCTGGATTGGCTGATTCAATGGGAGGAATTCTCTTGAGAAGGAAGTTCATTATTCTCTCGAATTGATGGGAAGTCAATTCATCCAGAGGGACACACTCATGGAATAATGTAGATGTCCAGTAACTGAAAGATCAAAGATCAAAGATACAATGATTCATGGGGGATACGGTAGACGGAAGAAGATATTTGTTCATGATAGTCCCTCCTCACCTCGATCGTCCCCCATTCAGAGGGACAAAGCAATACTATTCATCTATTGATCTACTCCTATTTTATCATTCAATGGCACAGTGGAGAGGTTGAAGTGGTGATGAAGGAAGAGAAGGGGAGGGGGGTGGGTGGAGGGAGACACTCTCAACAATTCTCTCTAGTTGTTCTCTCCACCTCTATTCTCGTGAGGCCTAATCGTTGTAGTATGCAAAGTGAGAGAAGGAGAAGGACAGATAGACTCACTCTTATCCCCCCCCTCCCCTCCCTTCTACTATTCAACCGGTTCCGTTCCCGCATTCAAATGTGAATCTGTTTATTGTCACCCCCTTCTTTATGACCCCCTCCCTGTCATCCTCTCATTGGACTCTCCTTTTTGTTGTAATCTACATTTCATTGGAGAGAAAGGAATAAATGTGATGGGATCAATCTCACTACCCGTCCATCTATCGCCCCTTCACCCTTCACTCTTCCACTTCATTCCATTTCCGACACATCTCTCGCTATGGGAATACGACTTCTCTCAATAGATCAGCTGAGAGTGATAGAGGGAAAGGAGTGAATAGCTACCGTACCTCTCAACAAGATCATCAGTAGATAGATGGTTCCATAGAGCGATCGATCTCTCCTCACTGTGACTACTCTCGATAGAATATCTCACCAATGCAGCATTTATTGATCCCTCAATTCACAAGTTTCAATTAATATTCAATGTATTTAAACGGTATTATCAATATTAGAACATTTCTCGTTAGACTTCCCTTTAAGTTCTACATCCCATTTCAATAGAGAGGGACAAATCGGTTGGGAATATATCTCAGTCCATCTATCGTCTCCGTTCATAAACTTACCGTTTTATCATTATCCAATTTGGATTCCATTGCCGTCATGAATTCTCTGAGACGAGATGTCGTCTGAAATCAATTAGTTATTCCCTTTCCACATCCTCATCTGTAGATTAAATGGGACTATCAATTAGTGTATTCTGTGACCTGAGGAGCCAATCTGACTGCCTCTTGGAGTGAATTCAAGAGGTTTCTCATATGGGGAATGGCGATGGGAGATCGAAGAGCCAGAATGAGAGAAGGAGACACATCTATCATCCATTCAGTTAGTAGCACTCTGAATCATACCCATCTCACACAATGTACTCTATCTATATCTATCAATACGATGGATATGAAGGGATGGAGGGGGGGGGGGGAGGGGGGAGGGGGGGGGGGGTACCAACCTCGACTCTCTCAGCATCAGTTTCTCAGATGTGAGTAATGCAGTGATGGCTTGTACAATTCTCTCCAGATTGTGACTGGATAGAGACTCTCCCAATACAGTCGAAGAATTACCACTCAACCACTCAGAGGTACGAGCATAGTTGTCGTGTCTGAATATGATATCCCCTTTCATACTCATTGCTATCATTCCCCCCCCCCCGCCTCTCTCTCTCTCTCCCTCAACTCACGCTTTGCAGTGTTCGTATGCAGCATGTAGTAAAGTGTAATGGAGAGATGAATGAATGGATTGGAGTCGAGCATCGACAAGTTGAGTATCGAGAAGGACCAAATCGAGAAGAGATGGAGAAAGACCAAGCATCTTAATTTGTATTATTATTTTTAGAGATGACTTTCTGTTGATATCGACCATAGAGATATTGAAACGAAAAGGCAGAGAAACATACAACTATGAGTGAGTTCTTGAGTATTAGTATAGGCTTGAGTGCATAAATGACAGTGGTTACTCTCATCTCGTCATTTGTTCGTTCTCTCTCTGATTGAATATCAGATGAGAGCAATCGACGCAATGAATCTGCAGCCAATCAATTAACCTTATCGAATACCGTAACCATGACCTACCTTTGAGCATGACTACCACTGCAGAGTAGGCATACTGTAGGACGGAGAGTATGGATGGATTGAGAAGAGTCTTGAAGAGGGAACAAAGGGAGGATAGTTGAATGGGAAGAAGACGAGAGAAATCGATAGATGAAATGATGGAAGATGGACCGAAGAGAATGGAACACATGGGAATGGAGAGAGACTCCCGATGTTCTGATCCCAACTCAATATATATACTATACAATACTATTTGAATGTAAACACCATGTACAAACATGTGATAATCGATTGGACTCACTTTGGTGAGATAGGCCAATAGTCCAAGTAGAATGTGAGACGATCCCATATTCAACTTGGCCAAATCAATGAATCGATTGATCATTTCCATCTTTGTTTCGTCAGTCTCAAATAGTAAGACTCTCTCTCTATTCTAATATCATCTCAGTGAGAATAGAAAGAATAAGTATATCGTTCAAATACCTGGAATTGAGTGCACGTAGTGAGTATTTCCATGTAGATTCCGTAGATGGAAGCGATTCTCTCAGAAGAAAGATATACGAGCATCGACCGATCATTCAATAGAGTTGAAACCTGTATTACATTAATCATTATTTATAATATTGATTCTCATAGTTCCTCATCCTTATTTAATGGGAATTTGATAGGGGAAGGATAAATACCTCCTGAGACACGTCTTTAACCACAAGAGCAGCAGCGGGTGTGCCTACTTCTCCACATATCTGAATAAAACACATGATTACCGTACCTTCAAGAGTAGATCAAACCTTTATCAACAAGAGAAGAGTTCCAGCAATTGCCTTGATTCTGGTTATGGAATCTGTGTCGATTTCCTTCTTCGCTTCTTCGATCAGACGTTGCATGTCCTGATGAACAGAAAAGTATTGATGCTTTCATCACTGAGAATCGTATGTGACACTCATTTCAATGTATCTTTCTTTTATTTCTGACCTCCATAAACTGCTTTGCCAGATTGAGTAGTAGATCCATCTTCTCACTCCACAAAGGAACGAAGGAAAGAAGAATCTCCTTGGTTCTCTCCAGTTTCCCACTGGTCAATCCATCCTGACCTTCCTCCACTAACCATCCTATCGCCACATCCACTGTATCCTGCAATCAACCATATCACCTAAAAGCTCGATTTCATTGTAACTATGGCAACCAAGAAGAGCAAATGCTAACGATCTATCACTTATAGCGTACTAAGTGATGAAAATACAGACTTGGAAGTATTTCTTGATGAAAAGATGACGTGGGACGATGGTGGAGACTAGAAGCATCAATTCCATGGCTGGTGTTAGTACCATCACTGAGTTATTTGAATCGAGCATATTCATAGTAGCACCGCACAATTTCTCGAGCGTCTGAATATTCAAATAATCATTATATAAGTACATTGGTAGATCAAAGGAATGAGATGGAAAGGGTAATGACTCACAGTGGTGGGGAAGAAACATTGCTTCTCATATACACTATTGAGTGTATTGATGAGAGCTTGAACGATCAGAATTCGTCGTTCTTCCTTCCGAGATGGAACATCCTTCCAACACTCACTCACCAATTCGATATATCTGATGGGAAGAATTAATCAACATCTCTCTCTCTCTCTCTTTACCTGTCGAAGTAGCCAAGTGAGAGTATTCCGAGTGCTGCAAGTGCTGATGATGAGGCTTTCCGGATTTCAGGATACATCGCATTGTGACAAATCATCGAACGAAGTGGATTCGCAATATCCGACCAATCCACTTCCAGTTCCTATACAATTATAGATTCGAAACACTACAATATCAATGCAAAAAACCTCGAAAGTGCCACAATTGTTGAGCAATCTCCGCAATTCATTGATAGTCTGTGCTGTGTCTTTCTTTCCGCCATCACGATCGTCATGCTGGAAATAACCATTGAAGTTACCACCCCGGTGGAAATAAAATCAAACTAACATGCTTTATCTGCCTGAGAAGCGCTCTTACTTCTCCTGAGGTAGAATTGTTCATGTTTTGACGGTCTTTCACTGGTCTCAAAGCTGATCTGTCAGTCATTGAGATGGAGAACGTTAGGAGTCCATCCTGGAAGCAAATTTAATATCATAGTAAACACAAACAGCAAGGAAAATACACGTGTTAAAAATTGATAACAGTAATCGGTATACTGATAACAATTTCCAGATGATAGTGCATTCGATAGCTATTCTAGTTCCATCCCGAATTATTATTATAAATGTTTTTATAGAAGAAAACTAAATAGACGAACAAAATAGACGCAAAAATCGCAAAACCACAGTAGGGACCCCCACGCCGGGAATTCCAAATGAGAGCGGCAAAGGTTGTGTCAGCAAGTGGGAAACGTCGAAATGCGGGATTTCAAATTCGTGAAGAAATTTTGTTTTCGCGAACTTATCAATTATTTGGAGATCCAGCTTTTCACTTTTTCACTCAATTGGAAGTCCTGACCTTAAAGAATATCATATAAAAATATCTCGAAAATCGTATTACGCGATCATGCTAAATTTACCTGCCAATTCCTTCGCTCTGCGTTTTTATCAGCTAGCGATTGAATTTCGTGATCCAGCCTTCCAATTGTTTTTTCAACTTATTCTATGAGCAAAAATCGATGTCTATGCAGAAAAAGAGAAAAATCGTATTACGAGAACCGAATCAAAACGGATGCTGAAGTTTCAGTAAAGAACGTGCAACTAAAGCTCTTAGTTGATCGATTCTTATAATTTATGTAGTGTGTTTGTTTAAATCATTCATTGGAGTTCGAAATATGTGCATTATAAATTGAGAAACATTTAAATTCAAAACTTCTCGCTGTTTCACTTATCGATACCGTATACCTTGCGCACGTTTGTCCTGACTGACACTTTCACACTAACAAAATGATCAATATATTGATCAATTATCAGTCCGAAGGCGTCATTTTATTCAATGTTGCCAAGAAAAATTAAATTAAAAGTGTTTGATATTCGCGAATTGTGACCTACTGACCATGCCTAGGGAGGGCATCGTGTGTTCCAAGACGAATTTCATTACAGAAATGCTCGTCAAAGCTTTCGCGAGTATCGAGAACTGATTTTTCAATGTATTGTCTTTGAGAATTAATTCCGACTTTAATTGAGTTCAATTAGTTATTTATTTTGTGATTTGAGGTGCCTTATAGACCCGTTAACAACATCCTTCATACGCTTTGCTCAGATTATTCGAAAATAAGCGTAAATCTTCTTACAAAGAGGGCACTATTTCAGAAATCGTTTTTAATCAACTGACTCTTTCAAACGCGATGCCGTCGTTAACCCACTTCATGGATTATTCGCGGGGGTGATGGCTATGCAAGGGTCGTACATTCCTGCCTCAAATGCCACTCGAAAACATAGCTTTCTTGCTCCGAAGCACTAAAATTGCTATTTTTCGCATTCTCAGGTATGCAGCGTCGTTATCTTTCGATGCCGTTCTTATTAGCCTTTCACAGGTTTTGATATGGGTCCTGGGAACTTTATTAATAGTGAAATCGGGTAGTTGCTGTGTCTCGGAAGTAGTCTTTAGCGGCTTCGAAGACAGCACATCTTGGCTAACGAATACCCACGAACTCGCATTCTAACACTAGCGTTTACCCTCAAATTTGACCGTTTTCTACGCACATTCTATAGTTCTCAAACTGACATACAAAAATAAATAAAAATATTGTTTAAATGTTTTTAAAACAGAATCAAGCATTTCCAGTAATAAAGTTGCGCTAACTCTATAGAAATGATTACGGTAGGTGGACAGTCAATCTGAGATTTTGCGAAATCGCTATATTTTGTTATATTATTTATTTTATGTCTTTTCTTTGTTGCTGTCAGATTCAGCATGCTCGATTCTATAAGCGAAGCGTAATGAATAAATATTAGGACGTGTTCATAAATACCCCGTTGTCCTCTCTAACCATGCCCCCACCGAACCGATTTCGTGCGAGACTACACCAAGAGGGGCGGGGCTTAGACGGGTAGGTCAGAACTCGCTGATTAATTTTTTTCATAAAAATCTGAGTATGTTTAATGAATTCTGCACTCCCGAATACCCAAATGCACATAAAGAATAAATTTTAGAAGAAGCTTAAAATTTTACTTGGTGGTCCCTAAAACTTTGGGCGTACAGTATCCTGAATTTTTACTCATTCCAAAAAAATGATATATATATATTATATTCGGGAATCTGCTGCTTTCTGCATTTAAAGAATAAAAATATTTGCAATGCGACGTCACACTGTGCAAAATAGTATTATAAAATATAGTACAATCTTTTTTACATGAATACATTTCAAAGGAATTTTTTTATCACATTAATCGTTTGAGAAAGACTTCAAACTGCAAGAGCCAATGAATTACACCTATTTTTAATATGTAGAACACAGTGCAATGCATTTAATCATATCACTGATTGGTACGCAAATAATAAGCTATTTTGATGGTATTGTGAGGTTCAATGACTAATGATTCAAAGCTACTGTGCATTTCCAAAGGAGGAGATAACATTCCATCAAATCTATACCAATTAGAACTATCGTAGAGTACACATGTATAATGGGCGGCTCCGATAAGTGATACTCCCCTCAATCGAAACATTACACCATTCACCTGCAGTGGCATTTCGTATTTTCAGAGACAACAATATATAAAAACTAACCTCGAGAGAACTAGGGAGCAATGCAATCTTGTCGCTTGGCATTATAACTTGTGATAAATCCTCAAAATGTTCAGTAGTTTCGGATAGTCATATATCCTTACAAATGGAAGCATCCACGTTGAATCTGGTACTCCTAGCTCCACTTCCTTTTCAGCATTTCCGCAGAATTCCGCTTTTTCGCATCGATGTTTTCGACTAAGCTGAGCGATTGCAGTGTACATCATCTCAACCGGCTTACGGGTTTTGTCTCTCCTAAATCCATTATTCTCCAGTTGTTTATGAAGGTGAGAACAGTTCCAACCATGAAAAATATCCATTTCAGAATCTCACCCAGCAAAAAAGTAGTCTTTGATTGAGGAATGTTTCTTCCTGCACGAAGTGCATTCAGATGTGATCTTGATTGCACATGCTTCTTTAGCCTGATCCAATATAACATTGGCCTCATCTCCGGTAAGATCAAATTCACCGTTTGCCTACAATCATTGGAATAATCGTCCACCTTTCCACTTTCAATATCACACTTCTTCATACATACAAGA
Source organism: Pristionchus entomophagus (assembly GCA_036245825.1). NCBI lineage: Eukaryota > Metazoa > Nematoda > Chromadorea > Rhabditida > Neodiplogasteridae > Pristionchus > Pristionchus entomophagus. Next base: position 22,362,166 of record BTSX01000005.1, read on the forward strand.
TTCACTATTGGATCTCTGATCAGGATCAATTTTCATAATGTCAGGTTACAAATGAGATAATTCATGGTCGTATCATACCACCAGTTCGCGAGAATATCAAATAGTATTTTCATGGGATGGACACATTTTCACCGAAAGACGTTCCATCTCTAAAGTGGAAAGGGTGAAGAAGAATAGTTTTCAATTGGAAGATGCCTAGTATGAGTATATCTAACTAAATATATCAATAAGATAAGGGGTTGATGTGGTGATGCGAAAGAAAAGAGGTTTTGGAAGCGCTTATTCAGGGCGATAGAAAGTTATCATCAGTCACAGTATCCTTCTGCAGAACTTTTCTTGATCGCTTGGCAGATGTACGTATTTTAAACACTTACTGAAGGTTCGAAAAGTTGCTTGATGAATTCAAATTTGCGTCCATCGACATCGCAGTCGCCGCCTTCGAGGAACTTCCGGCACGCTTGTGTAAAACGATCTTGGCCATTTAAAATACTGCGAAGAATCGAATAGTTATGAGATTAACTCGAATTTTCATGCCCTGGAAATGATGGGTCCTTCCACTTTGCACAAATCAGCATAGCTAGGAAACTATCGACGATACATGTGTTGAAAACATTGTCTCCACCCCACTCCGGCACTTCAAATGGAATTTTCTTGATCTTCGATCGATTCCGGAGTGAATATCGTGAATTGCGGGCGTCATTTTCTTCCATTCTGAACGATCATTCTGATACAATTGAATATAAATGTATAGGTTTTCATGACCGTGCACGTACAATTTATAGATATAAAGTCAGAACCATTGTATCATACACCCATTTGAACTTATCGAAAACAGAAGTGACAAAGAAGGTCCAATATTTATTTTAAATGCTATCAAACTGAATCAGTAGATATGTAACTTTACTTTAAATATGTTGCTATATAGTATAGGTCAGTATGTGATTGTGCCAGACGAGGACCGCGATAATACGATAAGTGGCTTCCTTCAACCTGTTTCTATATGACGGCCAATTTTAAAGATCGTTTAAATTTCCAAAATTTTGGAACTTATATCCGGGATCATATTTAATATCCGCCTAACCAGTTCTCTCGTCAGGAAACATGCTGCTATCGGCTCGTTGAATTAAAATTATCTTCGATGGATACCATGTTAGATTTCAGTCGCATTGTCCTCGACCATGTTGTGAGTATTATCTTTTGATCTTGTTGGTGATTTATCAACAGGATCGCGCGTCGACTCGTTTGTATTTCAATGAAAGAAGTGAGGATGACGGAACTGCTCTTGAATTTCTGTGCATCCGATTCCAAGAGATGCTAAGTGAGATGGACGAACAAGAACAAGTAATCAGTTCTTCCTTTGTTTAGTAGCTTTCACGTATTATTTACAGAAATTCACGTTGACTAAGATGATCGAGGATTTGATGAGCGAGGAATCTTCAAAGAGGCAAATATTGGAGAAGACAATAGACAGAATCGTCGAGGAGGCCCATCATGCTTCAGTTATCTCTCCACTGTAAGATTTTATCGCTTTTCTGTTCTTTTTTATATTTTCTTATTGCAGTCTCATGATGGTTTGTCAATTGGGAACTTGTGACTTCACTCTCAAACATTCTTTCGACTCTGGAAAATTGTGCAAGATGAAATCGGAGTGAGTTCAAACCTAGTATCACAAAAAAATTCATCAATTTGAGTCTCGATCTTCTTAACTATAAGGGAGTGCGCACCTTCTTCAAGGTAACTTTTTTCTCAGAGCCGGAAAACCGGTTTTTGTTGCAGCAATTATATGAGAAAATGACCGCCGTTCCACAAGAAATCAGTCCTGAGCAGAGAGAAATGCTAACTCCAGTGCAGGAGGTACGGAGCCCCCCCCCCCCCACCTCCCGCACCAACACATCCACAAATGTTTATCTTCAGCTGCTATTGCACATAATGAAACGGGACTCGAACGTTATTCCTGCTCTTTTCGTCGCCACCGAGATCAATAATATGACGAGACAGAGGGCTCTCATGTTCTCAGTAAGTTCATCTATGCAAATGACATTCCCTATTATCTCATCGGTTTCAGCGAGTTATGGAGACCGCAACTCACATGGAGAACACTTTTCGACCTCTAGCAGAATTATCTTATGTCACAGGTACGTCGTTCGAGTATATCTTAGTCAGTCATTAAATTCCCCTCATAGCTCGATCCTATCTCTTCCCTATACCCGCTCATCCTTCATTCATCACCACTTCTCGACTATGGAAACTCGATTCGACGTGCATAATAATGGCGCACCGATTGCATCTTCCATTCAGGTAAGAAAGATAAAATATTTGAGTCTCCAAAAGCTCTCCTCCAATTCCAGAATTGAACTGTACACTCCGCAAACGTACGCACTGCAGATGGTTATCAAGCAACAGAAGAACCGAGACTGGATTCAGTTTCAACACATGATAAAAACAGGATCGAGGGAATCGGGGAATATGGGACTGGACAACATCGTTCTATGTGGGTATACTTTTGATAGAAGAGGAAGAAGAAGACAATCCAGAAGATCTTCGAAATTCCTTTACAGACTTGATCGGGAATACAATGCTATACATGGAGAGATTCCCTTCTCAGTCTGAGAACGTAGCTTCGATGTGGAATCACATAACTTCTGTCCTGGATACCCTCATCACTACTCGATGGTGGTGAGAGTTGCTTTAAGAATCAAATATTATCAAATAAACCGTGGTTGATGCATTTGAATTCACTGGTAAAATAGTGTGAAATTCTCACGAGCAGGAATGAGAGAAACCTCTTGCAGTGACTTTAGTCGTTTTCTCTCAGTGCTGGCGAAGACAATTCAGAAGAGTGAATACAGAAAAGCAAGAGACGAAGTCATGTGGATTCTCCTCCAGAATATCAAGAACCTCAAAACGGGTGACTCCACCTACAAAGATTCTATCCAAGCCATCGCTAGTATTTATTCGGTCAGTTCGAGATTTTTTGTAAACTTCATTTCACAGTATAAGTTCTTTATGAACAATTTACGATTTACTATATTTTGCCATATATTGACAGTTGATTGTTTACAGTATCTGTATGAGAAGGAAGAGTCATCAGTGATGTCATCTGATTGTCCTCTCAAGATGGTTCGATCTCTCTCCGCAGCATGCATCTGGATAGATCTGTCAGGAGGGAGTGAATCCCTCCCTCCTCCTTCTCCCTTCCTCGCCAGACAGATAGAGTTCATCACCAAGAGGAATCCTACTGAGAGTCCCACCAATGCAATGCTAGCAGTCATTGTCAATGCGTGTGAGTGGGAAAACAAATTGATGAATAGGATCAGACGAGCCGATCGAACCCCTTTTTCTTTGAGCCCTCTCTGTTCTACCGAAGATAATTTGTGACTTATTACAGACATCAACCACCCCACTCGAAGTGATTGGAAACACGCCATCGATTCCCTCCTCGCTCGGCTCACTTCTGAACCATTCTTCCTTCTCAATGAGCATCGAACTTTCTCACATTTCCATCCATTTGAGTATGAACTCCTCACGGCTCTAGGGGTGAGATACAATATTGCGTTCTCAAACAACTCTGGCCAAGTGTAACTGTTTCCTAAGAGGACTTTTTCGTATGCATCTTTATTATTCCTCACACTGACCTATGGTATCACAGCTGGAAGGCCAAAAGAAGATGCTGGAGCAGCTTCTCAAGGAGATGAAGGCTAATTTCCTCGCCAATCCCGAAACAATCTTACCGAGTCCAGCACTCATTGGTTAGTTCTTCTATTGGATATTTCTTTTTGAAAGTTCACGCAGCACTGTCACACATTTTAAGCATATATATTATACTTCCAAAACTGTTTTCTCCTTCAGAGACTGCTGCCCGACTAGCATGTATGAGTGAGAACGAGAAGTCAGTGGGATCAATATTTGCTCGAATAATCGACGAAGCGGCTAAGGACCAAAGATTCCATACACCTCGATTCCTCTTTATCATTATCGAATTGATGAGCTTCCGTTGCTTCAATCAGCAATCATCCAGAGCAAATGTCATCATTGCTGCATTTCAAATGCTATTGCAAGCATCAAGGGATATGTCCATGGATGATAAGATGAAAGGGGTAAGCGAGAAATTGAAAACATGAGATATTTGAAGCGGGATTACAATAGCAAACAGCTCATCGTTGCAGCATAATCCAGCACTGATTCTTCAATCGTACGTCAGAACTCAATACGATCTGTATTCGGCTCTCGAACTGTTGGTCCTTCGTCTCTGCACGTGGCTTCCCCCTTCTGACTCGATAATCTTCATCTGTGTAAGTATCTGTGAGGAGAAAGAATGGATGACGATTATGATCCTTTCAGAAAACGGTGATGAATCAATTGGCCCACACGAAGAGTCACGTGTTGGTAGATGGAACCCCTCCAGCTCCTTATTCCATCCTCTCCTTCCCTCATGATCTGGCTAAAGCTCTTTTCGTATCCTATCTCAGATCATGCAGATTGCTCGGTTTTCAATCCATATCTTATTTCTATCGATATATTCTTTTCGCTCGGCCAGATACATTTTTACGCCGCATACGTCTTCCCTTTTTTTCAGGCCAAGAAGTCCCTCCGGAGCTTCTTAAACGGATCAATCAGTGCTACTATTGGTCAAAATCTCAGACGAGATACTTCAATGACAAGCTGGAACCGAATCCTCCCAATTTTGAAGAGCAAGAATCGAAGGCATTCGAGGATTATGTCTCCTACGTCCACAGGCCAGATTATTCGCCGATTCATGTGTATTACTCATCATCTATTGTACGAGAAACTTATCCTGAAGAACCAATTCTAGTGAGATGATCTTTAAACCCAGGAAGGGGAATAACTCCTTTTTTTTATTATTGAAAGACCGTTTTCAGTGATTGCATACAGATGAGAGGTCTCCCTGAACAGAGTTGGCCTGAATACTTCAAGGAGGTTCCTCCAGAACATCCCGTCACTCTTCTCAGTGCACACTTCCGAATAATATACGAACAGGCGAGGGCTACGACTCCTCAAGAGAGAGCAGCCATCCTACAGTGAGCAATGACTGGTATACGACAAGTATGATCATCCGATTGCAGAACCCTCAGTCGAATGGACGTCCCTCACCAAATCACTGCCATCAATTCGTTCGTTGATTATCTCGTCCAAGAAGCGAAGAAGATGAACGTGGAGCACTTCGCCGCTGCCAGTTGCAATAATTTAGCAGGGGTATGTTAGAACCAGAGATTATTGTAGTAAATACCGATTGATTTAAGTTGGTGATCGTGGACGAGATAATTCCCATCGATAGATTCTTCTTCACTGCAGCATTCACAGCCAGATCAGATGAGTCGACTCTGGTGAGTGACGGATTCACATTAAATATTTTCTTTGCTTCTTTCAGGCCGTGCTAGCCCTTATTCGATCTATGGTCCGTCATGGGGCATACATAGAGATGACACAACAACTGATGACTCTTCCCAAAATGGGATCGTCTGATTTCATCAAGAAGATGAACGAGTTGAAGACGGTGAGTGAATGGAGTATAAGGAGGGAGCGGAAAGAGGAAGAAAGATGAGAGGATGATTGGCAGCGTCGTCGCACGTCTCATTCACAACAACATCGTATACACGATCTCCATCCTTCCTACTACGGTCATCCTCTCCTCAAGATTATTTCATCTGTAGACACTCTCATTGAAAGGGCACTTCAATTGAATATCCCTGATGAGCACTTCAAGGTACAGTAGTGGCAGTCCATCCTCCTCACCCGTACAATACTGTTGTTGCAGGAGTTGATGGATGCATTCTCTCCCCTGTATCGATTCCATCCGTATCCAATGACGTACTGTCTCTCTGTGATGAATCCCCTCTATGGTCACACTGATCCAAAGGATGCGATGAAGGAGATGGAACAGAGACAACAAATACTCAAGATGAGGCCAAGGGCCAGAATGGTAGGTTGTTTTCTGCACCTATCTCTGTCCCTCCCATAAATCCTCCATTTGAGATAGTTTTGTCCATCGTCAAGTACGATGCTGGACAGTGTCCCTTCTCTCCCCAATTCGTCTCTCCCAATCAAACGACTACCGAGGAAGATGCTATGAGTGTCGCGCTCACTCTTACTAACAATCTAGTTGCCACCTTCAATATTGGGCACTGGTCAGTTTCCCTCTTCTACCCTCATCTCCTATACAATCTGCATTATCCAGCCCTGATGATTCTCTCTCTCCGGATCCCCGTTGTGCTTCTTCCTTCTATACTGGAGACTGGCGATCCTCTGAATTGTCTCCCCAAGGTCACGCACTCTATTCAATCGCCTGTGAGATGCTCGCTTCTCCTCTGAGGAACGAGATACTTGGGAGGGCATTCATTGATATTCTCTATCAGGAGTAAGTTGGACTTTGATCTCTCAGGGAGGAAAACGATTCATTCAGAGACATAGCCCAGCCTCTTCTGTATCTGAATGCAGTCTCTCTCATTCTTACCACTCTCCCTTACACTTATACCAACTTCCTCTTCGAAGAGATCATGAGTCTTTTTGGAGAACCCATCGAACGTGAGCATCTATAGCCTGTTCATATTACTATGAATCACACAATTGAGTCTTCAACAAATGGAAGCTATTGTGAAGAGATCTCTTTCTTTCAGATCTCTCTATCGATCAGATAATAATGGAAACATACGAGAAGACAGTGAATAGGAAAAGAGCGACTAAAGTGCACACTGTCATCGCACTCAGTCAGGCATTCTGGCATCATGCTACTGTGGTGAGTCAAAAACAATTCGGTATTTATGAAATTTGAAAACCGATGTTAGGATTTTTACGGTAATTTTCGTTACAAATTTTGAAAATTTATGCATTTCACAAACACGTAAAACTACAAAAAAAAAATTTTTTAAATAAAAAAAATTTCCTATATTATTGAAAACAATCGTTTGCTCTTCGGGTAGAGAAGACGTATTTGCATTTTTATTCGTTATGTTCTAAACATCATCCGTCACTATTTGCTAGAAGAAGAAAAAACTATCCCACAAACTACTGCAAGAAAATATTCCGTTTCACACGTTACCGCCCATTCCGGCACGTCCGCTGGGGCAGGCGACGCGTTTTTGAGGAACGTTCCGTGCTCCACTGCACTTTTAATTCCAATTATGAAATAAACGGTACATTTCATTTGCTGAGTATTTGAATCTTACAATACGTTATGCTGGATTCATTGCCTACAAAAGCTGAGAAAAGCTGATCAATTTCTTCATTCAGTGCGCTCTCTCTCCGATCGACGGGTCGAGAGAGTTTGCGAAATGAAGAGATCAAACGGCAGTTTCGTAGTAGCCTTTGCATGCTAGATCTTGAGGAAAGTCAGATGAGTCACGGGGGCTCATGGGTGGATAAAAAAGACGGCCGCCCAAATCCCATTCAAGCCTCTTTTCCCGCACAAATAAATCTACCGTAGTTAACGGTTAGGAGAGGGGGAGGGGAGAGGTCATGTGTAGTCATGTGGGCGCACGCTAGACACGCCGGGTAGGAGAGAGGCAGGGGAGAGGGGGAGCGAGGGATAAAAGTTCGCGGCGAGACGGTTAGACGGTTGACGCCATGCTCTGTGCATTTCTAATGTATGGTGGAGGAGCTTTTGATCCCCCGTGTGAGTCGCATGCGGTTGTCGACATCGTTACTCCACGGCGCTGCGTTGAAGCAGCGCATCGTTGAAGAAGCGGCCAATGTGTCGGAACAGTCTGCAACCGTGAACTGCGAGTGTGCGACGAAGCACGGGCAGAAACTCTGTCGTAGACGGGAAAGATCGTGTAAGCGGGAAAGCTGAGCACAGAACCTGCAAATAATGATGCGTTGGTATCCGCTAGCTGCTCGCCTATCGGATGGAGAAGTCCAATGGAGACTACATGGAGAACTACCAGTCAGACGTGGTGAATAGGTTCACAATCCGTGCGTGGTCCATTCTTCCTCCGGATGAAGACGCCTCACTGAGCACATCTTGTCGAGGCGAGTGAACACCGTCATCAGAGGAGCCAGCTCGACGTCATTACTCAGCGTCGACGAAATCATCTCGTGGAGCACCAACGACGGCACGTACGACGAGTCGGGCGTATTGTCGACACGGCACGCGAACAGCGAGTATGAGCTATCGACGCGTCATACAAGCATCGGTGAAGGTTATGATGTCTGACTGAAGCCCGCTATATCACCGGTTCGAGACCCACGATCGACCATGTTTTGCACCCCCCCCCCCCCCCCCAATACTTTTGTGTGCCTCCACGTGCACTTTTCGGTATTAAAAGTAATACGTTTTTAGATTGATTATGTTGTATAGTAATTATATTCTATATCAATTATATACCAGAATAGTAAATACCCCACGTAAATAATAGTCGTGCCCCAGAGCGCGCTCTCCTTGAACTCGTGGCCCATTCAAAGGGTACAATGCAGGAGATTGGATTGAAATATTGATTAAAACCTGTAGTTTCGAAAACAGATCATGAGTGATGTTTGAAGATCGGAAATCGGATAATCGATGCTCGGGTCTTCAATTATGCCGATACATTCATGCAAACTGGTTGTTTGTGTGCACTTTCCGATTATCCAGTTCTGTTGCATCTGATGAAGGTTCAAAAACGGGTTCTGAAAACTTTTTTATCGGAATTCTTAAGAATTTGGTAAAGTTGTATTATAGCATGCAAACTTAAGTACAAAATGTTTTGGACTGACGTGATTCGGTGAAACGAAGAAAAAAATGAGAAAATCTTTATAGGAAAATATTTTTCGGAAAGACTTCGGAATTTTTTTTCGGAATAGAGCATTTCAGAAAATCCATTTCGGAAGACCTCTTTCGGAAAAGCACATTTAGAAACTTCCCCGTGAAGGCTTTTTTTGTTAATTTTGTGTCGGAATCAGTATAATTCCCGATCTTCGCCGTTGAATTAAAGAATTAAAATGTCAGAACAAGAGTATGAGATACTAAGTGGGTAGCACGTATGTCAATTGATTTCAGCCGATTTTGATAAGTTTCGTCTCTCGGTTCGAGGAAGAATTGGAAAATGGAGTGAAGACAGAGAAGGATCTCTTCCTCGCTCTCCACATTCTTATTCCTCTCCTACAGAGAATAGCAGATGCTAAGGAAAAAATTCACATCGATAGGGTGAGGAGTGACAGTAGCACTGAAGAGTTTGTCTTGCGACTCTATCAAGGGGTACTAAATGGATATATGCAGTGCTTCCGAATGGTACTCCTCATATACCGACTGCTACAGAAGATCGCAGTGAATAAGATCACGAAGGAGGATGCTATCTGTGATCTGCTTTACCACTTCAAGTCAGTTATCCTTTCCTCCTCCCTCCCCCCCACACTCCTCATTCCCGTCTCTTTCCAGATATGTATTCGTGGGTGATTCCGTGAAGAAGGATATCAATGAGATCATCGATTCAATGAGTGCATCTCTCAAAAGGAAATTGAAATTCATTGTTCAGTCAACTGAGGGAAGGGGCAATAATGAAGATCACGAATCATCAGAGAGAAAAGATTCAGTCATCTAATATTTCATTCCATCTTGATACTCATTGCATTCAGTATACATGATAAGTCAACACCAATTGTTCAAAGAGTGATTTATAAGACCCTCGTTTGATCTCTCATATAGCTTCTTCAACCACCGTGCCATGAGTAACGGACAGAAATTATCATGTCAACAATTTAAAGCGATTGTTTAATGGTTAGAAAATCGCAATTTGTTCTTTTGAGTATTGACTTATTAACGATACTGTACTAGATACTGGTTCCACTATCAATGATACTACCTCATAATCTAGTCATTTGAATTGTCTTGTAGATTTGTAAATAAATACTGAAGTAAAACTGTTCCTTTGTAATGCACGAATTTACTTGTAATACATTTATAAAATATTCGTAACTCAATAAATAGTATGGATGGATACAGATACAGTGGACTGGGGAGAGATACAAACCGGAAGAGAAAGGGGATGAATAGGGGAATGATAGATGATTGCATCATTGTTCATTCATACTGGCAATTGGTCTCAGCAATGGACCAATCTCCGATGATTGGCTTCTGTTGCTGGACTGAAGCCTTCTCTGTCTTTCCCACCACTCCAATCTCGAATTCATTGTCTGCCAGACAATCGTGGTAGATGGCCAATTCAACGGCACGACGGAGGATCGACTCGGCCTTGCAACGATTCAGAGACGTCTTCTGCAAAGAGATAGAGATTAGAGGATGAGGGAAGAAAGGGGATACCACTGTTGATAATCAAGCAAAGATATACTTACATCTCTGGTCTCATCCTCTATGACTTGAGTAAGTAGATGGGAGGCGATTCCAGTGGCAGTGTGCTTAGCCTCGAATGCCACTCCCTGCCAGAGCATACAATGATTAGACAACAAATCATCATCAATCTCAAGACACAATGGATATACTATCTAGTCTGCCTTACGTACCTTAGGAGTGATATGGCCGAGGAAGGGCTTTCCTCCCTCCTCATTCTCCTCCCATCCAGCAATGATGAGTGTGTTCCAGAAGGGATTCATTTTGCATCGACTGAAATAAATTCATTCCAATAACAATTCATACAACCTTCTCTCAACGAAACAGAAGGCAACTCACGACGAGTACATGAGAGAAGTGAGGAAGGAGAAGAGAGCAGAGGGATTGAGCTTCTGTCCCACCACAGCCCACTTGGATACCTGCAGTACACATTATCATCCACTCCAACCATCCCCCTCCCCCCCCCCCCCAAATCAATTGATAATCTCGCCTGTCTCTCGATGATATTCTGTAGAGTGTGGAAGTCAGCGTGATCTCCCGAGAAAGCGACGATCACTCGATCATTCACCTTGTACTGACGAGTCACATTCTGCAACCTACCGTTTTCCATCCATTCCATTCATGATTACCGTACCTTGTATCTAGCAGACTTTCCGTACGAGACCACGGTGTCACTCATTACAGCCACTCCCTCGTCATACACGACGGCAATCACTGAAGTGCCCGTGCACGTGGGATTACTGCAAGGAGAAAGTGAACAATACAACGATACCGTAAATCTCGCACTTCGTACATTTCGCTATTCGTTAAAAAAAAATCGGCAATCTTAGCATCGTAATTGGAATTCAAGGAATAGCTTAAAAACTTACAGGGTGTTCATGTGGAATCCACCGTACTTTCCTTCCATGTTTAACTGAAAAATGATAATTTTTTTAAACTATCGGCAGTTGGCAGGTAATAGTTAAGTAACTTGGTTGCAAACCAATCACCTCCTAGATAAAACTATAATTGAATTGTAATGTTTTATACTCGGCCATAACAACAACGAAACAAACAATTAGTGAGGGAGATTGCATCACCCGTCAATATACAATTTAATCGTTCATTAGGTTTATCCTTCAATCACATAATCAGACTGTCTCCTCCTCATCCATCTTCTCCTCTTCCAATCCTTTTTCCACGTTCCTCTCAGTCAGCAGATGCGAGAATTTGTATTTGTGTTCTGCAATAAATCTTGTTTCTCATGCCTTATTACATTCACAGTGAAAAATGTCCCAAATTACAGATCAAGAGCATTGTCTAGAAATAATGGATGGAATAAACAGAAACACTTCGTAGATAACGCCATTGTTTCATACATGGGCCAGGTGAACGACACCATTATGGAATCAACCATTACATTCCCCCTCTCCTCCCCACTCACGATTGCAATCCTTGTGCTCATTTCTGCATGTCCATCTACAGCATTTCTTGCACATAATTTCCTTGCACGATTGTCCACAAGGCTGTCCACAACGAGAACAGATAGGGAACTTCTCCTATAAAGGTCAATGGCATTATTAGTATGTACATTTCAATTTAATAATACGACTCACCTTTATCTCTCTCTTGATAGTCTTTTCAGCTTGAAGTGCCCTTCTATCCTTCTTCTTCATCTGTCTCACACTCAATCCACTCTCAGCTGCTTTCACTCTCATCTTTTCCTTCTTCTTCTCCTTCTCACTCAATCCTTCTCCTCCCTCTTTCTCCTTCGTCAGATCACTCAATCGAATGTATGGCTTGCACAGCCAATGGGGAGTAAGAGCGACTACTGATGACTCAAGCGCACGGACTCCATCACTGCAATACATATCAATATCTGGATTTACCACCGGACGTATTATAATTGATTTAAAAATAGATAAATACGTACGCGACATCTCGGTAGACGTTAGCAGCATCCTCCTCTCTCGTCCTCGATTCTTCCATTTCCCTCAATTCCTCCACTCTTCGTCCCAATTCATCTATCGCCTAAAGATACTCGAATATCAATCGATATCAGATCACTACCGTACTTCTCTGAACTTCTCCACAGTGTGAACGAGAGAGATCTTCTGCCGCAGGTCATCGTGCTCGAGAAGACTGAAAACTAGTTGATTAAATGATTAACCATAATAGTATTAATACCTGTATTGGCAAATTCTGAAGAGATGAGCTCTTACGGCACTCACATCTGCGTCATATTTACTAGCGTATTCAAGATATTCTAGAGCAACCTAAGACAGAGAGATTTGAATGAAAGTTTCCTTTGAATACGGTACCTTGTAGCTAACAGGATGAGTTCCTTCGAATAGATATGGATTGTACAATATTCCCTCTGCAGCCATCACTGCCTTCGCTCCTGTTTCAGTCATGCATCGATCTACGTCTCCTCCCATCTCAATATATTATCATTTACATTCTTTCTTCTCTTCTTTCATTCTTCTCATTCTTCTCTTCTCAGACTCTAACAGCAACTCCTTATTCATGATTCACCTGGATGTTTCCATTTGCAATCACAGGAACATCAACCACTTCCACTACTTCTCTGATTCTCGTCCAGTCAGCCAGACCCGTATTCACTCCCTTAACACACATATCAGTAATCAATGACTCACAATCAATTGGAACCTTCATCTCCCTCGTTCTTCCATGAACTGTCAACATTGTCGCTCCCGCATTCACTAATCTCCTTGCGTATTCCTTCGTCTGTTCTCGATCTTCCCTTAACTGAAACGGATGATCGTAGTATAGCCACTCGTCTACCATATTCACGAGTATCTAGAAGGATAGTGACTGGAAATGGAATTCAACCTGATGCGAATCTTGGCCGAAATTGGAAGTTTGCAGTAGTCTCGTACCGCAGATAGAATCGAACAGATCAGATCAACCTCGTCCTTAAAATTAAATAAGATGGTTTGATGAAGGAAACGAGTAACGGGAATTCTTACCTGGAGATACGATCCATAATGTCCTCTCTTAGCGACATTCTGGGGGCAACCAAGATTGAGGTCCACTCCATCACACTTTCCCTCAACTAGTCTACATGCATCTCTTATCGTATTCGGGTCATTGCCACAGAATTGAACGATAACTGGTCGATCAGAGGTGTAAGTCGAGAGGATGTTTTTCCTGCGATTACGAAATACCTTTACGAATGAATGAATATATTTATTTACCTATACGTGGTATCCGTAGTGAATAAATGTGCGTGGATCATGGGAGTGTAGGTTAGCTGAGCCCCATGCGCCCTCATCATCATTCTGAATGCGAGTTCACTGAAAAGGATCGTTTGCGAATTTAACGCGCAACTGCCAAATTTAGTATATATTAATTTAGTATCGAAACTAATAGCTCACCTTTGATCAACCATAGGCGCCACTACGTTCTTGATACGCAATCGGTCCAAGGTTTCCGTCCAAAACAGTTTCTTTGCTTCTATTTCTTCCGTGGAGCATTTCGTCAATTCACCGAGGGTTTCCGTCTTAGGAATACGATACACTTGCTCGACTGAAGAAGAGGCATTGGCAGCCCCATTTTCACTATCGACCATAGCAGAACCTGAAAAGAAAAGGAAAGAAAATGAGCGTTAAACCGAGAAACAATTTCAAAAATGATGACATAGGCACCATCGAACCGGAAAAGTTGAGAGCCGGCATGTTAGCCGAGCGTGTCATGGCTTGGGAAACGTCGAAATGCGGGAATTCAAATTTCCAGCGTATTTGCTTGTTTTCAAGGATTAGCGATTATTTCAGAATACGCATGTTCATTCTTGTCATTAATGTGAAAGTCTGGTAATATAGCACCGCACATAAATAAATTTAGAAAATTCTGTAGTGGCAAACATGTTTTAAATCGTCGGTGAAAAGTGATAGTTCTTTCTCACGAATGTTCGATTAAATACACAACATGTATCGGAACCTCAATATATCCCTTTCTCTTCGTCACTTCCTCCTAAAGTCAATACGATCTTCATCTCAAAAAGTACGGTCTATCATTCGTATGCACGGATCGAAAAAATGTGGGCAGCCAGGGCCTGAAAGGAGTGCTTCAAGATGGAGATGTGTGAGAAGAGTGGATGTATCTTGTTACTTTTGTATCCTGTTTCAGTTCTTTTGTTTCAGAATTTGAGATTTTTCATTTGTTTCAGAATGTGAGATAAATGATATATTCACGATTATGGTATCGCACATTATCTCCAGAAAGCGAGACAGAAGATGTCTGTATGCTATATTATGAAGTGAGATAGTGTGTCAATCGGAGAGGGAGCGATGAGAGGCAGAGGGAGGGAGAGAGGGAGAGAAGGGTCAATGGCGCGTTCCTTCCCTCATGATTTGATGCATGGATGGATCCTCCAATGAGACACCTTCCTCTCCGATTTACCCGTCATATTCCCCTTCCCAAATACGAGTTAGTGCCAGAGGAAAGTTTACATTCATTCTCATTCATTCCTTACAGAAACACCCATCCACTCGACCTTCTCGATGTTTCATCCACCAATCTGTTCTTCCATTATCCTCACGTGAATCCTCCTTTCTTTCACCTCTCTCTCATCCATTCCGTAATCTCTCCCCTTTAAGAGTCCTTCTCATTCAATAATCATAATGGACATCGAATCTGAAACTTTATCTGAACCAATCAGTCTTCCTATTCCTGATCAGTTTGAGATTGAACACTTCAGGGTAGGTCATCCCCTTTAATTGATAATCAATCGATACTCTTCAGATGCTCGATCCAATTACAGCAGTCACTATCCTTCTAGATACTCGTGAATATGGTAGACGAGTGGCTATACTACGATCATCCGATTCCCGATGGGAATCCATTCAACTTCTCACTATGGTAGATATTGCCTTACCATTGTGAGGCATCTTGTCATAGTATAGATTGGTGATGAGATATATGATAAGATTACAATTATTTCAAATACATAATTAAAGAGTCGAGTGGATAGATGAAAAAAAGGAATTTAGATGGATAAAGAGTGGATCCGTAAACAAGAACTTAGCCTTCTCACCAACTTCAATCAATCTACATTCTACATAGTGGAAACCCATCATGATTGCATTCCCGATCCAAATGATCCTGATTTCGGCCTCCCTGTCGTGAGTGATCTTTGATTTTTCCTATCCATCTTCCTTCCATCATCAGCATACTTTCTATCGGGCGAATCTCAATGAAGACAAAGTGGGTCTTCTTCGAATGGGATCAGTGGATGTGAATGATGATGTATGTATCTCTTCCTATCATTCTTCTCAATCTCTACAATTCTCAGACGGAAGCTCAATATTCTCAATTCACCTCTCTCTTTCCCGATAGAATAATCATGGTTAAAACTCTTTACGATATCGATTCTCTAATTGGGGGCGGAAGAGGTTCTTATACGAGTCTCGAAGGATTGGAGGAATACAAGGAGAAATATATGGATGTGAGTCTACAGTCTCCACACATCATCTCCTTCCACCTTATATATTACAGTCAATGTATATGAAAGTGTATACAATGGATCTAGTGACTCAATTGATCGAGGAGAAGAATCTCGATGTTGTATTCCCTCCTAATCTTCATGTCTTAACTGAAACAACTACTGTTGATGTTAGTTATCAGTTGGGAAGAATCTTGACTGACTCCTTTAGATGATTGAGAATCAATTGGCGTTCAGTCAACCTGGAGGATGTATCATCTACAATATCGATGAGGAGACATACACCAAGTATACGGTAGACTGTTAACATCGATCTCTCCACTTATAGCACTCATCTAGATCGATGATTCGTGTCGGGAGTATAGAGTGAAATCATCGATGGGAAGGAATGGACTATTGGGATTGACGAATAATGGGGATTTGTTCCGTGGGTATCTAAAGATTGTTCCTTCTCTTCATGAAATGACTCATTCCATCATTCGCACTCTCATCCCATCCATTCCTTCTAAGGATCTCACTCTCTCCAATACCCATTCACTCATTAGATCTCTCTACCAATAATTATTCCATTCAATTTCTTCTAAATACTGAATATGTGTATACGTATGGATTAAATGTTTATCATCTTTGGCCGTATCTATATGGCGTTTGCGTCTTTTCTTCTAAAGTGGTCGATGTGTTTTGAATGGATAAATCCAATGGATAAGGTAGTTCGTAAGCTCGTTTCCAGAGGGATAAATAGAAAGATGAAGGTAGATCAAAATACTCCGTAATGCTTCGTACTCTGTGCTATTCGTTTCAGATCCGATGACATTTGATCGACCTGCAATGTATTTTCTTCCTTGGATTGCCTAATGACGACTCAAGCAACCTCTCTCGGGTCCACTTTGTGTCCATGATCAGACCTCGTCACACTTCTGATCGATCGAGTTGATCGTGTCTATAATCGATTTCATTTGTCTACCGTTATCTACCGTATCCATCGTCTTTCTACCGTAATCCCTCGTACCCTGGGTAGTTGTGAGTATTCAGAGGCAGGTCTTGTCCGGGTTGTTCTTCTATCTTCTCTTCCCGTCAGCCATTGATGATTGAGTGCTTCAGGGGCCGAAAGTCTCTCCATCGAATTCGTGTTTAGAAGACAATCCACGAATTGCTTTGCCAATTCGGATCCAGACCAGAACTGAAAGACGTATGGAACTATGTACATAGATCGATCACCACGACCATGCATTCTACTGCATTCCATATATCAAGTCCATCTACTCCAAAATGGGACACCCCCTCCCCTCCGCCCCCCCCCCCCCCTCGGATACAATATTTTCCCCAGTGGGGCACCAGCATTTCTTAGTGGTGCCCCTGCTAGATCCCCAGTTAGGGTAAAGATCAACGGAACAATGGGAACTAAACTGGAAAACATTGGGAAATGTTTTTCCTAGTGGCGCCCCAGTGAATTTCTCAGTTTTCCCATAGAAGCACCTTTGATCTTTGCCTACTGGGGATGAAGCTTGGACACGACTAGAGTAGATCCTCTCTTCTCACCTGTGGATAGTAGACGTAGTTGGCAGTGATGATGTGTGTGTACAATCGAGAGCGGCAATCATCATCGAATGGCATTATTCCAGATAGGAGAATGTACGAGATCACTCCCACTCCCCACATATCTACCTGACAAAGGAAACTATTTCGTATGTTTGAGCGAGTGGGCAATTCTATGCAGTCGCCGTTCTCATACCGTATTCCTTCCGAGTTCATTCGGACAGATGTTGCATATTCTATGTCTTTCTCTAGCCAATCTCGATGAAGCCATACAGACTCTCCCTCCCTCTATCACCTACCTTATCAGTGTATGGAACTCTTAGCAGTAATTCAGGGGCGATATACTCGGGTGTTCCACATGTCTCAGTCATTGTCTCCAATGGCATAGTACACTGATGGGCCAGACCGAAGTCTGTGATCAGCAGACTGAAACTCATTCATTTGAACACTATTCACACCCAACAAATCGGAACTTTTAGAATTAGCAGCTTTTGCCTTTTGCCTTGTTAGGGGAGATTGTGCCACATTTTTTGCATTAGTTTAATTTTAAAAAGCACGGAGAATTCGGATGTAATTAAATCTCCACGAAAAATGCGATGAATAGATATTTGCGGTACTCTGAGGTGAAACTAACCGTGCATTGGGGGTTGGATCGGCATACAAAAGATTCTCTGGTTTGAGATCTCTATGGGTGATTCTGATGGAATGGAGATATTGGAGACCCGAGAGGAGCATTCGACAAGCATCTTTCGCCTCGCTCTCACTGTACCTTCCCTGCAATACTCTTTTAGAGTTATTTGTATTCTACGAATAATCGAGGTACTTTCAGCCACCATAATTGGTGTTATAACTCTCACTTTGGACACGACCCTCTCATACATTTCCCCTCCAGATGCATTTCCATGACGATAAAGAGACGAGTCGACGATTTGAAGACCTGAATCCCTTATCTATGACGGTCTGATTGACAATACTACCGTACCTCCTCTAATCGAATCACGAACTGATGTCTGACTCGTGAAAGAATCTGGAGTTCGTTGTTGATGCTTCCACAGTCCGCAGCTACCAGCTTGACAGCGAAGAATTTCTTGGTCATTCGATGTTGAACCCGTACCACCTGAAGGGATCATTCCTTCCTCCAGGGGGGGGGGGGAGGGGGTGGGGGGTATCTCCCTTCTCTTCTCTCTAGTATTGCTATTGTTGTTGATCAGCTGCTTCGTCTCTTTGAGATCAGGGGAAATGGAGAAGGATGGTGTAATTCTATGCTCAATTCGACGTGTGAAATGGAGACAAAGGGAAAGGAAGCAACCCATCAATGATCACATCCATATGAAGGGAAAGGTTCAAACCTGGGAGAC
>BTSX01000005.1:22381781-22415505 GCA_036245825.1 Pristionchus entomophagus
GTGAAGTAATCGATCCCCTTAGAGATCTCAATTGAGAATGGACAATTGAGGCACTTCATCGATTAGAGGAATTAGGAGTGAATAATGGAAAGAGAAACACTTGGAAGGAGAAGGAGATTCTATCAAAGATTGTCCTCTCTACTGGTCAACCACATGGTCTTCTCTATCCAAGTATATCCTCTTTTGTCTCTATCTCTATCCTCTTTTGCCACTCAACAAGTCCATTTATGATCTCATTCAGAGAAATGTTGATTCGTTGTCGTAGTCTAGACGAAGGATCATCCGATGGATCTCTCCCTTCTTCTCTCTATTCATTCCTTTGTATTCAGAAGGTACTCCTCCCCCCCCCTTCCCCTCTCCCCCCTCCCTTCCCCACCCCTTAATCCCCTCCTCCCTCTCTCCTCTCTCATCTCCTATCAGGCCATATCAGACGATCTCTCTCGTCTTCAATTGACTGTTCTTCACAATCAGATGCTCGTCACATTAAGAGTAGTCAGTGTGCGTGATCTACACCCTTTCATCCAATCGATAATTGACTCCTTCAGATTTACTGTGACAATCTCACTTCATACAGTAATCATCTGCTACAGTTCGCGTCGAGAGAAGGAGATGGGAAGGTAATGTAGACTACGGTAGGTAGTCAATCGATATTCGATTCAGAACCGAGAGTGTCGAACTCTGAGAGCTCTGAATGGAATGGAACAATCAATGAGTTTCTTGAGTGACAATTGGAGGAGATTCAGTCTAATAGAAGAGATGGAGGGGAGTGAGGAGGGAAGAGCTATTGTAGAAACTTGTGAGAAGATGGTCTCATTCACCGTTGATAAGGTATTCATTCCTTTCTCCCCCCTCTATTCATTATATGACAGGTGACACGATCTCGTGATTCTCTTCTTTCTTTCCTATTGGATATTCGATGTAGAGAAGGTGAGGATGGGGGACTGGCGATTGAGAAAATATAAGTTGAAGAGGTCTAGTTAAGAGATTCCTTGAGGTCTCGATCGAATCTCACAAAAGATAGTGATGGATCAGAGGGAATTCAAGAATACTCTAGCTGCTTATATGAGAGAATTGAGTGAGGAGGAGAGATTGGATGAGGTATGGCCCTCCTCTATTCCCCCTTCATCCTATCACTTATATCAGATAGCTCGTGAAGTGGATGGAATCTCTTCTGAATGTGTGGAAGGACTAGAATCCTCTCTCGTCTCTCCCTTTCTTCATCTTTCATTCGCTCATCTCTCCACACGAATCTCTTCCCATCTCAGAATGCATCATAACGAGTCCTACTATCGATTCATCTATGTTAGTTCTCAATCATTCTCCTTACACTAACCCTTCCATTTCTGCTCAGGAAGCTCTTCAATTGAGTGGGGAAGTACTTGGTATCACTCAATGTGATTCTTCTCTCTTCCGTCTTCTCCATTATCATTCTCAGCCGACAAAAGATCTCATCAGACAATTCTACGCTTTTCTCGCTGATCACTCATCTAATCAGGATGTTAATCTTCTTTCTTTTCTCTCTATTCAATAAATAATGGCCAGTGTTCTACTCTCAACTTCATCAAAATGCGTACCTCGGCATCCTTCGTGAGTGATGGTCTCATCTCTCTATCACTTCATGGTACAATACCCGCCCTTCTTATTCTATTAATTCCTTCCCCTCTTCAGTGACTTCTACTTCTGGTCTATTCCATCCTCTCTCCCTCATCTCTCCTTCCTCTTCTTCCCATAGTTACCGTTAGCCATAGTTCTTCTTGTGAGATAGATGGTTCCAGTATCATCATCTATGTTCCTTCGTGTATCTCTACTTCCTCTCTACCTCTTTGACCCTCCATATTCGTCTGAATTACCACTCAAATCTCTATTCCGAAAGAATCAAGACCTAAAGAGAAGGCATTCGTTTCGAATGTGAGTTATCTACTGTATCTTTATCTGATTATACAGTACTATCTCAGGCTCATTTCACCCGAAGTCTTCTACACTCATGGTAGTGTAGTGACAATCTCTCTTATCGAGAAGGACTATCTATCAATCGAACGAGTCATTGGTGTGACCTACCATTCTACCGTAATCAATCATTTCTTTCAGGCAGTCATTTCATTCTCCTATCACAAGTCGCTGTGTCTCATGGTTTCTCAGATGATTTATCTCAGTTCAGAACAATTCCCTTCACTGTTCCTCCCCCTCTCAATTCCATTCCAATCTTCTCAACCCTCAAGAGTAGATCATCGATAGATCGATTGGCTAAGGAATTTGTGAGGAGTGAGACAAGAAAGACAATGAAGAAATATCTTCGATCCAGTCATATATTCACCACCCAATCACTTTCTACTCTGTCTCTCCCATGACTTATTTGGAAATAACATTTATAATTCTAGTAGATTCGACGATTGAACGATACATCAAAGTAGCAACATGATGGGAAACGAGGTTGATTGTGGAGGAAGGGAGAACAGACCAAATAATGTCAGTAGCTCAATCTATAATAGAGATAACAATCCATTGAGTTTATTAGATGCTTTCTGATTCGGGTGGTTTTCTGTTCTCTGAGGCCCGTGATACTCATAACCGGAAGACCGGAATATCGGATAAATGAGGAATAGCTGTGCTAGGGATACGGTAGACGTGCATTGGTGTACTTGGTCGAGAATGGTGAGGAATGGAAAAAGGAACTCGATCGACTGGTGAATACAAACTACAAATGGGAAGGGATCAAGGCAGAATAGAGCATAAGGTAGAATCTAGTTGAGCTTGCATAGAAAGGCGAGTGAGATAGAGGAGAGGAGAGGGAGGAAGAGGAGGGGGGGCACTTAAGATGAGAGGAACAACCCATATCACACTCTATCATACAATGAGAATGGGAGGGAGGTCATCTTTTCATGAGTAATCCCCTAGAAAGAACTGGCAGAGATGGTAGAGGAGGGGGGGGAGGGGGGATACACAGACTCTATAAGTGGGAAGGGGGATGGATCATCCACTGTGTTGCATTTTGATGGGTGTAGTCATCATGGACCCTCGGGATGTCTGGTGAGTTCGCTCGTGTTTAGTCAAGTGGTCGGATCGCATGAATCTGAAGAGACACAAATGACCAATGTGCCAAGACCACCATAAACCGACAGTCCAAACCTTCTCTCACCCCTACTTAGACATTATGTACGTTCGGAAATACCATCACAAATTTCCTCATATATCTTGCATCTTGTACGTTAATTTCTTTAATAACCAAAACTTGGGTGGTGAGACGTTTCGGAAATTGAACACGGAAAAATTTCACTTGGTTGTAACAGTTTCGGAAAGAAGGATTTTCCCGCTACTTATGAAAATCCGTTTCGGAAATGGACGTTTTGGAAAGTGTGAATTGGGGAAATGTCACTTGGGAGAATTCATTCGGAAAAGAACGTATGGGAGACTTTGTCTTCAAATAAAAATTATCATCGTAGTTTCGTTGTGATTGTCGGGTTCTTCTACTTGATCGGTATGATAAAAAAAAAGAACATTAAAAAATATTTTAGAAATGTGAAAATAGCTTTCAAAGGGATTTTTGGGCTCAAGGCTCCGCGCAAATTTCCCGAAATGTAAGTTTCCAAAATCGGTTTCCCCATTTTTTTTTCATTTCAGAAACGTCTTACGACCAATTGCGGATTTTTGCTAAGCGATTCTGATCAATATAGGATGAATGAACAGACTTCTTTCCACAGGAAGAACAAGTGAATCTCTTCTCTCCCGTGTGTGTCCTTCGATGTCTCTGTAGTTCATCGGATCGGGTGAATCTCTTCTGACAATGATTCCAATCACATGCAAATGGCTTGTTACCAGCGTGGCCTGCAATTCCCAAATCGTTATTTCATTTTAGATTCTTTTTTTAAGAAGAAGAAGAAACAAATTGTTTTGAAAGCCCAAATTTGTTTCTCTAAATTACTATTCGTTCTATCAATCTCTACCAATCTCTAATTAAACGTTTAAAATCAAGGTACATTAATAGTAATTTTCCAAACAAGTTTGTTTATAACGTCGATAAACACTACCGTAGCTTCCATTTACCGTATGCACCCTGGATATTTGCCTCACCTCTCAAATGTGCTCGTAGATGACTCGTTTTTCCATACGTCTTCGAACATATATGACAGATATGCAATCGACTCTTCCCTTCCGCACTCAAATTAATAACATTCGTCCTCACTCTCTTTTATCGTTCAAAGTTTATTTGACAATAAAATATTTCTATTGAATTTAAATTAACATGGTGAATATTTGTTCACTCACCTCTTTCCGATATTATTCTGCAGTTTGGACACGTGCACGCACATCGTTTTGGCATCTAAGAATGATTGGAGTGATAGGATATGCCCCCCCCCCCTCTCCCCTTCTCTCGTCTCTTGATGGAATGGTAGATCACTCACATCAGCTCCTACTTCAGCACTCCAACTCTTATTGTGTTTTGTCTCGTATCTCCTATTATCTTCTCCTCCACTCTCATAATCACTCTGCATAGTGGGAGACACTCCTCCATCGCCCTCCTCGTGGACCATCTCAAAGCACATACACCATCATTACAGTATTATTAGCCAACAGATATATTTTAAACAATAATTTATCAGAATTCGCCAAAAGAGCTAAGCAAAAATATCCACACAATAAAATAAAATTGAATATTTATTGAGATAGAATACGTAAAGTTTCGTTGCTGTTTTCTAGATAAAACATTTTCCTTTGATTAAATTTAAAATAATAGCTCACTTCGACTCCATCAGCATTTCCAGCTGGATTATCATTAGTGATGATCCACTTCTGAGGATCATTGGGATCTTGTTGGAAATGAAGATTCCCTCAAGAGACACCAATTCACTTCAATTCTATACCTATTCCACCTTCCAATTCTTCCCACTTTTTGCTGCTTTCTCCCCTTTGATTGTATCTCATCCTAAAGTGGGCCACAATGTACTTCACCCTCCCTATTCTTCCCACTCTCTCCCCTATTCTCAATCTAAACCCGCCCTCTTCTCTCTCCTTTCTCTCTTTCGTCTCCTCCCCTCACCACGCCCTGTTTGTGTGTATCTCTCTTCTCATCAAGGGGAGAAGGGGAGGGGAGAAAGGGGGAGTGTCGATCGATAGGCGTGGCCTCTATCTCCCCTCCTCCTCTCTAGACTGGATTCTCTCCGCCCCTTCCCTACTCTCCTCCCACATCTTTTACCATAATTGAAGCCCTGAGAACAGGTTCAATCAAGCAGCACAAGAGACATCTCAGAGTGA
The DNA here is from genome assembly GCA_036245825.1 of Pristionchus entomophagus. Taxonomy (NCBI): domain Eukaryota; kingdom Metazoa; phylum Nematoda; class Chromadorea; order Rhabditida; family Neodiplogasteridae; genus Pristionchus; species Pristionchus entomophagus. The sequence continues at coordinate 22,387,032 of BTSX01000005.1, forward strand.
AGATGGTCATAATGGATTGATCTACCCCATCAATATTGATAAACTAACCGAGTGTAATTCTCTGTTGACTGGCAGCAGCTGCAGCAGCCTTATCATGATCAGTGGAGGAAGAGGGAGTCATTGGCTGCAGATGAGTCATCTGCTTCTTCCCTCCTCCTCCACCACTGGAAGTGGGAGTGGATGTTGGCCCTCCCGATGACTCCCCTTGGATGAGGGGAATGAATGTGATCTAAAACACAATTCCATCACCTAAGTCGAGATTCACGTGATTTACTGCACCATTTCAGGTTTACCCTTGCGCAAATCAATAAGATGAACTACCAAGTGATCTATCATTTCAAAAATCAGATGAAATCTTACGAAATCAGCGAGAAATATGTGTTTTCGGTATAAACTCAGGTGAGACTGTATCGATAAAAATGAATCTTACCGGTTGGCTTGCTCCATGGTTACTAGTAGGCTGCAGCAAATATACTTGCTGTTGAGGGGCGGGGTTTTGAATGAGAATCACTTTTTGAAGGCCTCCTCCTGGTTTCGGTAGAATAGGAGTTTCGGCCATTGCGAGGGGAGGAGCGATAGAATGGGCGGCCCCAACTGAATACTCTCTCTCTCAGAGAAACGAGCGAAGAGAGACTAGCAGAGAGAGTGTGGGAGGGAGAGAGAGACGCCGCCGAGGGCACAGTATCCACTCTAGCATTTAGGTGTGGCGCTGGGACATACTTATGCTTTCTTTTGAAATATCTTTCAAAACTCAAAACAAAAAAATTTAAATTAAACCATGTCAAATTGATGTCAATGACATAACTATTTTTGCTACAGTATTATCGGAGTGTAAGTACTGCCTATATATACAAGTTCCTCACATTTTTCAGAGCGCTCTCTCTCCGCACACACTCTCCTACTGTGATTTGTTTCTTTTTCCTCGAATTGTGTTTCAAGCAAAGTTCACCAACGTGTGCTAAGGAAAGTTCAAGGATAGATATGAAAACGAGCAATATTAACTCCACGCTGGGATAAAACAAATTTGGAAGATAATACTTTCCATTTATCCATATGATAGAGCACTCTATAACGACAGAAAAAAAAACAGAAAACAAGCAATGATTCACATAATCCCAAGAGTGAGTCATAAAGATAGATCTTGGACTTATAACAAGGTAACAAGAGAGGCAAGTTTACTTCTTCTTTCCAGCTGTCAGACCAGCGCCAGCGTTGAACTTGAATAGGATGACATCTCCATCCTCGACGACATATGTCTTGCCCTGCTGACGATACTTACCTCCTGCTTTCACCTGAGATATATACATTCAATCATCCATCACTCTTCTCACAATGCATCTCCTCTCATCTCTTCTCATACCTTGGTTTCGTCTCCCAATTCGATGAGATCGGCCACTTTGAACACTTCGGCCATGATGAATCCCTTCTCGAAGTCAGTGTGGATTCTGCCTGCTGCTTGCGGAGCCTTCGTTCCCTTCTGGAGAGACACACACTACACTCATTCCTCTTCACCCCCCCCCCCCCCCTTCATTCCAAGATATAGACACATTGTGTACCTGGATGGTCCATGCCTTCACTTCATCTGCTCCAGCAGTGAAGAAATACTCCAACTGGAGTGCCTTGTATCCCGTATGCACGATCTTATCCAGATTGGAGGAAACCTCGTTCTAAAAACTGGGGTTTCAAGAATATTTATAAAATATTCTTGAAATATTTATAAAATATTCTTGAAATATTTATAAAATATTCTTGAAATATTTATATGTAGAAACAAAATGGCAGAGAGAATTGGAAAGATATTCAAAATGTGCTCGTACCTCCTTTAAGAACTTTGCCCTCTCGTCATCTGGCATATCAACGAGTTTGCTCTCGAAGACTCCAGAGAATGGAATAAGAACTGCTCCAGGGTCATTCTTGTCGATCCACTCCTATAATTACCCTTACTTTAGTAATAATATTATGTACAGAAGATCTGATGCTCTATATGATTCTACCGTTCATTCTGATACAATTACCTAACAAAGTACTATTGAGGAAGAAATAGGATTTTTGGTTTAAGAGTCTACAAAAATAATGAAAGAGTAACCTTGATCTTGGGCAGCCACTTGTTCTTCTTCCTGATGAAGTCCTTCTCAGTCAGATTCACGAGATAGACGATGGGTTTAGAAGTGAGGAGGAGGTGCTGCAATTAATATAACCATCACACACAGTTTATACGCTTCGTAAAAAAGGAACTATATGTAAATCTGACTGCGATTAGTTCTAACTAGTTGTGATTATCTAGTACTTTCACATAATATTTTTTCATGATCTATTCATTTTGAGACCAATCCTGTTCTCAGTTCATTCGATCGATATACGCGACAAATTCAACGAAAAATGAATTTGTGGATACCTTGTTGAGAGCCTCGATCTCCTTCTCATTCCAGTGTTCCAATCTCAGAGGTTTCTTCTCCTCAGTCAGCATCGTCTGCACCTTCTTCAGAGTATCGTACTCCACCTACAATCCATTATTCACTAAATCAATCATTGTTAAATGCCTCGTACCTTCTTGGTCTTGTCATTGGCTCTAACAACGAGAGCCTCAAGCTTCTTCACAGCAGCTTCAAGATATTGTAGATCCTTCTGGACGAGCTCGTTAGCGATGATCTCCAGATCACGAGTAGGATTCACCTCAAAATGTCATTTTCATTATCGGACCTGAATCAATGGCCAAATACTGTTCATATGAGGCCGTTCGCGTTATTCTCGAGCAAGGGTTGGCACAGCTCAAAAAAAATCGAATATATGAAACTCTGTGTATTGTGGTTTTCAAGGGTTCTGAAGACGATAGGCATATCCATTTTGTCCTCAGACCTCTCATTGGCTCCAGACGACCTCACGTCGAAATCACATTTTCACGTACTACTCGGCATTCGAAGGTTCTAATTTTAGGTGAAAATGTTTCCTGGAGTAGAATTGCATGACGAACACGCCTGTCTAGTTCGTTTTTCATGATTTTCAAAAATAATTTTTAAAAATACAAGTTTTTGCAGAGTCAATTGCGGGCTTAGCAACCTACATAGAAAGATCGGGCGTGACGAGAGGATTAAGAATCTATAATATCATCCAAAACGTCCCTCAAATATGAAAGTGCGCTAGCATAATGTGAGGGGAGTTTGCCAGTAAACGAGGGTCTTTCCTCCTCCCTCCTCTTCCGTCTCTCTGCGCTCTCTCGCCTTCCCACACTCTCTCGTCCCGCCGACCTGAGAAGAGGTGAGAGGAGGGGGAAAGACACTCGTTTACTGGCTAACTCCCATCACATTATGTTAGCACACTTTCATATTTGAGGGACGATTTGGATGATATTATAGATTCTGAATCCTCTCGTCACGCCCGATCTTTCTATGTAGGTTGCTAAGCCCGCAATTGACTCTGCAAAAACTTGTATTTGTAAAAATTATTTTTGAAAATCATGAAAAACGAACTAGACAGGCGTGTTCGTCGTGCAATTCTACTCCAGGAAACATGTTCACCTAAAATTAGAACCTTCGAATGCCGAGTAGTACGTGAAAATGTGATTTCGACGTGACGTCGTCTGGAGCCAACGAGAGGTCTGAGGGCAAAATGAATATGCCTATCGTCTTCAGCACCCTTGAAAACCTCAATACACCGAGTTTCAGTGAATCGACTTTTTTGAGGTGTGCCAAAGCAGGTCGGATCTGCTCGACAATTACGCGAACGGCTTCATATGCGTATATAATAAAAGGAAAGAACGTACATCTCCCTCCACGTGGATGACGTCATCATCGTCAAAGGCCCGACAGAGATGGAAGAGTGAATCACAGGCTGAGACATGAGAGAGGAAGGCGTTTCCCAGTCCCTGCCCTTCAGACGCTCCCTTCACCAGACCAGCGATATCCACTACGTTGAGAAATGCAGGTACCTAAAAAGGGAGGAAATGTACGAAGCATGCGCATAGCATGATATACTCTTATCGTACTTCATAAACATTCCCGAACAGGTTTACTTTTCTTACATTATCTTTCGACTAATTCGCCATTTTAAAAAATTCCAATTTTACTTTCTTATTTTTGTCCATCCCGAAATCACGAGGTGAAGTATTCCTAGAAATACTATAAAAATTAAAGCAAAAAAGTAGTGATTACGGTAGTATCGACTTTAGCACTCGTTCCTACCGTAATAACTAGTTTATTTTCATTTTTCATAATAATTGTTCACGTTTCCGCGTTTTTCCAGGAATATTTCACCGTGTGATTTTTTTATTTACCCGCTTATCGGGGTGGACAAAAAACAAGAAAGTAAAATTGGATTAGAAAGTTAGATTTTAAAAAAGAAAGTAAAAAAAGTAAAAAATTTTTAATTAGAAAGTAAAAAAAGAGTAAATAATTTAAGAAAAAGTAAATCTGTTCGGGAATGTTTATGAAGTACGATACTAATTATAAATTCATAGAATTCTGTTCAACATAGCAATTATGGCCATCGAGATTTTTTTTTAAAATCATTGTGAATGAAACTTGCAGAAACAAAAAAAATCGTAATAAATAATCACATAAATACCTTGCTTGCGGGTTTGTAGTGCTCGACGAGCCAATCGAAGCGAGTATCCGCCACCATTACTCGAGCCTATCATTCAAGTTATTACTATTATCGCAATTTAAGAAGTAGAAATATTTACGAAAAGGGAAGATAAAGCAAACAAATGAACCTCATTGGGATCGATGGTGCAGAAGGGGAAGTTTTCAGCAGGGATGGCCGATTTGGTCAGCACATTGAAGAATGTGCTTTTTCCAACATTCGGCAGACCCAGAATGCCCATCTGAACACCAACCATAAACATATATTCTCATTGTTACTGTAGTATACTTAATCACTGAAGAAACGCGGAAAAAAATTAGGTCCGAATGAAAGATAGACTAGGCATGATTCTTGATATTTCGGCATTGGAGAAGAAGGAATTCATGGAATATCACATGAAACGGTCGAACCACTGAACAAGAGATGAGAATACGAACCTTGAGGTTGGTTCCAAGACGACCGATCAGAGGTGGTCTCTCCTCCACGACGTTCTTCTTGGGAGGCATCTTTCACTCTGTACAACATTCATCATAAATCACAACAACATACCACAATTGTGATCAACGATATCATATACCGCCACAAGCGGACAAACCAGAGCAGTACACACTTAATAGGATCAGAATAAGAATTTTATTCGCTTGCTCTTGAGTATCAGTACATTGGTGCATCGAGTTATATTTAGAGGAAGATGGATCACCAACAAGGGAAAGTGGGAACTTTGCAAACGGGAGTTGGAATACTACTTGGTAACGTAACAAGGGATATAAATAGACATTAACACAACAAACAGATGATTTAAAGGAATGAGAAGATAGAAGGGATTCAACATGCAACTTAGAATGGTCGAGGAGGCATGCCTCCCATCGGATGGCCCATTCCACCCATTCCTGGCATCATATTGGCCATGCCAGGACCTCCTACGCCACGAACCTGCAAAGAACCATTCATACTATTATTATTGAGAAGAGAGGATAAGCATGGGGAAATTAATAAACTGATATTCAACGAGTACTAAAAACCAATAATGAAAAAGTAATTATTCATGAAAATTCAATTGATGGAGGAATATATACACTTGTTGCTAAGACGAAGAGTGTGACTTACCCCGAAATAATGAAGATTTAAAAGACGTACCTGTCCCTGCAGACCAGGAGGAGGTCCCTGTCCGGGCATGGGAGGCATGGGCATTCCTCGTCCAGCGGGCTTGGCCATACCGGGTCCACCGAGTCCTCCAGCCTTGGGAAGACGGCCAGAGTCCTCGTCCTTAGGGGGAGGGCCACAGACGGTGAGGGATACGATGTGCTCTCCACGCAACAGAACGAATCCCAGTGTTCGCTTCTCCTCTCCTTCCGTCTTTCTACCTGCCTTGGGCTTGATCTGACGGAACTCTTCGCAATCAGAGAGAAGCACATTCATGTGCTTGTCGAAAGCTGAAAACATTTTTCATTTTGAAAGCCCCAAAACTGTTTCTCGAAATAGACATCTTGAAACATTCTTCTACTAACCTTTGAAGTATCCAACGAAAGTCCTTCCGTCCTGCAGAACGACCTTCATCTGGAAGTTCAGATGCTGCATCATCTTATTATTCTTCGAGATCGTCATTTTGACTGTGGAGTGGTTCGGAGTACCCTGAAAAGGAGAAACTTATGGCCTGACATGAATTATACGATTAAATATCGAGACAATGAATTGCAAACGATTAACAAAGTATACCTTTATTCTATGGAAACTATTTTTGAAAACCCCAAGCCAGAGAAAGCACGATTTTTGAAGGGCTGGCGCATAACGGAATGAACGGAGCGGGCATGTGAATAAGGGATCGCCGTTTACCGCGTACACATCCCCAATTACATGCAATTAATGATGCGCAAATGAGTTACATTGAAAAATTTTAAAATATTGAGCCAATTTTCGAAAATCACAGAACATGAACGCCAAACGCCAAATGTGGGACACAAAGGTGTACGGTAAATTTGCTAATATGCGGATCGTATCTATTATCCGGTCATATTTATATTTATAAATCGATCAATTGGCATATTTTTTTCGAAACCAAGCCGAAGAGTAGACAGTAAGTGAGTGAAATGTAGAGCACGTCGCTACAAGACCTTAAAACTTTCCAAATATTTCCAAGATTTAAAAAAAATTAATTATTTGCTTAATTTCGCCTTGAAATGCTTATTTTCAACGTTATTTTAAAATACAAGCAATGATAGGCATGTATTCCAATTGTGAAACTGACCTGCGATCGACGAGTACTTTATTTGAGGAAATATGTTTTACATACCGTAATCCTAAGAAATGTAATATAACTTTGTTGATTAAATATTTATTTCGTTTTACAAGGGACCATCTATATTCTCTTAATTCTGGCGTCAAACATTTTGTAGCGAGTGGGAGGAGTTGGATGTTGTATGGGATGGAGTCTCGCAAGTTGAAGAGTGATGGCTTTTTGTCTTGGTGGATCCCTTGGGATATTGGGGGAAGCATTCATAATCGACGTCCTTCCATTCTTCTCTATCTTCATCCAGTAGATCTTCGTCCTCTCTCTAAAGTGAGTTCGATTCCCTTCTCCTCTAACCCATTCATCTGTCCCTTCTCCTTTCAGTGTTATCTGATGATCACAATGCCCCTCAGTCCACAATGGAAGCTGCTTCCGTCCTATGGAATATCTCTAGAGCCTTCCTCGCTCGTCTCCTCTTCGTCATTCATTCTGTGGCTACGGTAATCTTCCTCAATCGATCGATATCTACAGTATTCTCAGGTGTGGCAAACATCTCTAGTGACAGAGGCAGAATGGTTGTGGGGATTCGCTCTGCTCATTCTGCTGGTTGTCTTCGAAGGAAGTCATACCATCATAATGAGAGCTGGAGACGAGAGGAAATGGTGAAAAGGATGGAGGGATGGATGGAGGGGAAAGACACTAATGGCAGGTTCTGCACCTCAGTGCTTCTCTATGTATTGGCTACTGCTCCTCCCATTTGGATGCTTGAGAGACATTTATGTGATCTACGAGCGGATAAGGCCAAAGCAGCCCACAATTCCATCGGTAATATCGTACTCCATAATCGATCCAACTTCTCAAGTTACAGTACTCCCTGATGCAGCCCAGACTGACGAAGTGTTACGAGTGCAGATTGTCGAGCAGGTATACGGTAGTTCTCCTCTCATATCGAATACCGTACTCCGTCAGGTGATGCTAGTAGTGCTTATTCTGGGTCGATGGTTGCTGCCTAAGGGGGAAATCTCATCGGAACAACTCTCTCAGATATTACTGGCATATCTCGTGAGTCTCTTCCATCCAAGAGACCATCCATACACAACCAAAACAACTTGAGCATTCCAAGAGTCATTCCAAATCTCACAAGACACTAAAGATTCCCCTCTCCTACTCCGTCTTCCCCATAAGAAGAAGAGTACTTTCTAGAGAAGAAAATGAAGAATGACTCTAAAATGGATCTATCTTACTCTGTCTTCTGTAGACGATTCCATCCCTTCTCAAATCAGGCGATCGCTTCTGATATCGTTGAATTCTTCGATGTCTTCAAGGAACCCATGGTTTTTAATAGCCGAGCCATACAACATATCGTTCTGTTCGCTTGGACGGTATCGTATCCCTCATCTACCGTATTCCGTCAATGATCAACTCCAGCTCTCACTTCTTCAATTTCCCTTCGTCATAACAACAAGTAGAGCACGAAAGATGAGAGTGGCTATCACTAAAGTGGATGATTATGCAACAAGATCAGTAGAAAGGAAGAGAAATGGAATATGGAAGGTAGATCATTCAATCGTCCCCCTTCTATCTGCAGTAGTCTCAGATGACCTATGACGTCGATCTATGGGCGATCGTCCTTGCCAATGTCCTGCAGGACATTCCTTTCCTTCTAGTAAGTCCCCCCTCCCCCCCCCCCCTCCCCCCTCCTTCTTCTTCTCTTTACAGGTCCGTCTCTATCTCATGCTCTTCTATCGTCTCTCCAACTACACTCTCATCTTCTTCACATGCAAGAATGCCCTCATCATTCTCCTTCAGACATACAGGTAGCTCAATCAATCAATATGTTCCTTCTGCAGTACCCCCTTTTAAATATAAAAAGCAATAACTATCTGTAACAATTTCAATATTAAAACAAATATCCTATTATACATCTTTTCCGAGCAATAATTATTATCAATGATCGCTATGTGGAGAAAAAACCAAAGCCCCCTCCACCTGCGAATGAACTGCCTCCTCCTCCGAAGAAGAGAAGACGTACGAGACCAAATATCAAGTGAGTACCGTACTCCTCTCCTCTTCCCCTCGAGACCCAATCTCTTTCAGTAGAGGAGAAGACGATGAAGAGATGATGCTCACTGAACCCCTCACTCCCAAGAATCATCACAAGGGAAGGAATGACAAGAAACGTCTCTCCTTTTCAAAAAGAGGCAAATCTACATCGATCGATCGAGATCGTAGTCCTGCCACGAGGGTGAGGATTATTGTAGTCTGATTCAATTGATGGAAAGGATTTCAGAGTGGATCAGTGGATGCACGAGATTTGATTGGAAGTGGAGCATCGAGTCAGGGAGATCATAATAGGAATGCTAGAGAGAAAAGAGTGAAAACGAAGGGAAAGAGAAGAGGAAGAGAGGAAAGAGATAGAGATAGGGAAAGAGAAAGGGATAGAGAGAGGGATAGGGAAAGAGAACATCGATTCCGTGATAGGGACTACAGAGAACGAGTCTGATCTACCTTTATGCTACAGTATACCTCGTATAAAGACAATGCAAAGCTATGGAAGGTAGATCAAAGTATTGAACTCATCTATGGTCGATACTTCTGAATGAGAAGAACTCCATTGGTTCCTCCGAATCCAGACGAATTCACCAGAGCAGACCAATCTCAACCATAACAAATATATTACTATTTGCTGACACGAGACCTATTTACTTGTGTGGCCTGTTCTTTTTTTCGAAACGGGTATTGCAAACCCTTATTCCCCTAATTTTGATATGAATGATCTGTTCCCAGTCCTCGTCTCTATTCTCACCTGGTCTCTCTATTGTCTCTCCATTCTCCACATGTCTTATCTTGGCGCAATCACTCTTCTCCAGATTGAGTGTATGGGGTAGGATTCCCTTCTCCAGACTGAGTACTGTAGCCAGAGTTTCGATCGATCCAGCCCCTGCCAGAAGATGACCGAGGTGACCCTGAAGGGGCATCCACCATTATATCATAGCTTATAGTTTTCCTAAAATAAGATAAAAGCAACCTATTGAGAACCCTAGTGACCCCCCCCCCCCTATTCCACTTACCTTATTACTACTGACAGCCACTTCTTCTCCTAATATTCCCTTAATTGCTTCTGCTTCTGCCTCATCTCCATTTCTAGTAGATGTCGCGTGTGCATTCACATATCCGATCTGCAATCACATTCTACCGTATCCCCTTCTCTCTTCCTTCTACCGTATCCCTTTCGCTCTTCCTTCTACCGTACCTGTTCCCTCTCTATTCCTCCATCTCTCATTGCCCTTTCCATTGCCATTCTCAATCCACTTCCATCAGGGGGAGGAGATGTAATATGAGAGATGTCAGACGAGATTCCTCAACAGATCTCTCCTTCCTTCCCCCCCCCCTCCCCCTCCCCTTCTCCCTCCACATACCGAATCCTTTCATCTCAGCATATATCTTCACTCCTCTCTTCCTCGCATCTTCTTCTCTCTCCAAGAAGAGAAAGGCACTTCCCTCACTCATCACGAATCCCGATCTTCAATTCGACTACAGTAACCCATCTTCTTCCCTTCGGGACTCACCTCTTTTCATCGAATGGACTGCTCAGTGCATCTTTTCCTCTAGCTAGTGCTCTCATCCTTCAGAAGTGATCTCTTTCCTCTCTTCTCTCTCCATCTACATACCTCGAGAAGGCGTGTATTCCTAATGGAGTAACAGCAGCTTCCGTGCTCCCAGCAATCGCCCGTCTCACACTTCCTCAACTTATTGATTGATCCTGCCTCTATACCGTACACCTACCGTATCTTATCCGATGGAATGCCGATCCGATGGAATGCACTCCAGTGGCACATGCCGTACTCATACATTCGGCCCCTCCACGAATACCGTATCTAATAAGATAATGGGATTACGGTAGATAAACGATCGATACTCACTTCATGGCCACATATCCCGCAGGCATATTATTGAGTATTCTTGGCAGGAAGAACGGACTCGTCTTCCTCCCTTTTCCACTTCGAACCATCTATCATAAATTATCATAATTGACCACATATCAGTCCTTTCACATATACCGTATCCCCTCCCCTCCCCTTCTCTCCCTACCGTATCCCCTCCCCTCCCCTTCTCTCACTACCGTATCCCCTCCCCTCCCCTTCTCTCCCTACCGTATCCCCTCCCCTCCCCTTCTCTCCCTACCGTATCCCCTCCCCTTCCCTTCTCTCCCTACCGTATCCCCTCCCCTCCCCTTCTCTCCCTACCGTATCCCCTCCCCTTCTCTCCCTACCGTATCCCCTCCCCTCCCCTTCTCTCCCTACCGTACCTCGGTAGTGTCTCCAATCAATTCCAGATCGACAACTCCAGTCCCTACATTGACCATTGTCTCAGTGTGATCCATCCCCTCCACTCCAGCATCTATGATGGCCTTCAATCAATCCATTAATACCCTACTCTCACCAGTAGTGAGTGGGTACCTCTGTTGCAGCCATTTCACTCCACAATGCGACTCTTCCCTTCTCTCTCTTCTCAGATGCTGCAATCTCATGGATGACGTCATCAGATACCTTGGAATGGATCGATCAATATCTCCTCAACTGACTACCGTATACCTGGCCCACAACATGCTGCAATTGTTCATTCCACTGGATAACTCCTTGAGTGGACAATAGTCCTTTCCAGAGGGAATCGACTCCTTTCCCATAGGGGGAGATACAACCCAATCCAGTCACAACCACTCTGTGACCTACCATCTGAGGGATACTGTAGCCTCTCTCTATTTCCCTCTCTGAACTCCCTCAGATATCTCCCACCGTCTTCACGGAATGTCTTCCATCCAATCACTTAAACTGACATTTTTATTTGAATCAACAAGGTATCAGAATAGACAACAAACGGAATATATCTAGATGGAATATCTCAACCTGTCAATGGAAACGAGGGATCACAAACTGGTCAGGGAAGGGGTACGGTAGTTGAGAGAAGGATCAATTGACCATCTCTTTTATCTTGGATGCCAGTGAGAAAAGAGACTGAGCCAGAGGGGAATCGCTGTTCTTCTCGAAGAAATCCTCTCCATCGTCCATGCACTACAATAATCATTCCAATTTTCTCATTTTGAATCAAAACTGAGGTATGTTTATCGAAATCTAAGCTTTCCTTGATTCATTGTAGACAATTTTCCTAAAGACTTATAATATAACTCGATGATACCTTGGCCAATCTAGGATCGAGAGGGAGTTTCTCCAGAAGGGGAATTCCGAACTCCTCACACATCTTGGCTGCACCTCCAGTGGTCGAAGGAAAGAGAGCAGAACACTCCTTAACACAATCCATATTCATCGTTCCCAGTCAAATCATTCAACGCCATTTTATTGTTATTGCAACTAATACAGTTCTAGACACCGAAAGGGAGATATGTTGATACCTTGCAATGGGGACAGGAGAATCCACTCATATTCTCCACCACTCCAATCACTGGGAGATTCGTCTTGCGACAGAAGGAGATCTGAGAGGAGACGGTTAGGAATGGATCAGACTAATCTACCGTATACCTCCTTCCTCACGTCCAGAAGAGCAATCTCCTGAGGGGAAGTCACCAGCACTGCTCCGTCCACAGAACCAGCCTGGAACAAGAGATTAGCCTGATCATCAATTACTGTATCTCCCTGATCTACCGTAATCCACTCACTCCCATCAGCAGTTGGACACTTGAGATGTGTTCATCGGAGGTGCCAGGAGGAGTATCAATGAGAAGATAGTCTATCTATAATCACTACTTTGTCTTTCATTCATTCATCAGATTTAGAATGAATGGCCCAAACAATATATCACTCACCCCCCCCCCCCCCCCCCCCCCCCCTGCTGACCTCTCCCCAATTGACATCAGACAAGAATTGTTTGATGATGGCGGCCTTTCTGGGTCCTCTCCACACGACGGCGTCGTTCTTGTTGTCGAGAAGAAAGGCGATAGACATCACACACAGATTGTCACGAACCTCAATCAGACTAATTATTATTTATGCATATCTTCATAAACATGTTCATTAAGCGACATATAATCTCTCCCTACACGCCATCCATCGACCCATCTCCGTCTTCTTCCCTTCCCTTCCCTTCCCCACTCACCCCCACAGGAGTCCATCCATCGGCACTCTGATGCACTCCTTCTCCCTCCACTCCCAACATTCGGGGGATGGATGGACCACACAGATCGATGTCCAGCACTGCCACCTCAATCACAAATATTATTATTAATTGTTGTTCCATAGAGGAAAAACTATTCAAATGTGCCCACCTGTACTTTGGGGTCTCTTGCGAGTGCGAGAGCGAGACTGGTCGTCACTGAACTCTTTCCCACTCCTCCCTTTCCAGACATTACCAGGATCTGAATACATTTTTTCCTTTCTCTCCTTCTTCACCCCCCCCCCTCCCCCCTCCATCTCCATCCCTTCCATATCCTACTCACCTTATGCTTCACCTCACTCAATCGATCGATCACTCCACTCACATCTGGCTTTGGAGGACCCTGACCCGAAGCACACGAAGCCTGTACAAGTCGGAACGGTATCATCAAGAGATATAGAGATCATCGGGCATTAATCTAATCGGTACTACCGTAACCTTTCTAGATACCGTACTCCATCATACCTGTCCAGGACATCCAGCACACGAACTGGTCTTTCCTGCATTTGCGGATCCCGTACCGGGACAGCCCGCATTTGCATCATCAGGGACGTCCATTCCTGAGAGAAGAAGAGATACGGTAGATTACGGTAGGTCAGAAATCGGATTATTGAAGTATTCGAAGCAAGTACATTTGCGTGAATAGAGACACGAATTCAAAATCGAGAAAAGATATTGAAAGAACCGGTTTATCATAGCTTATCTATAGGGGTCAAATGTACAAGGAATGATATGATAGATGAGAGAGATAAATCACAACTTAACAAATATATATGAAGATAAAGTTGAATAAAAAAACAAGCCCCTATCTCGTTCCTTCTCAAGTAAGATCATGATAGGAAGTGAGTATTAAGATAAGCGACAAGATTGGGTCCTCTGATGGGACCAATCCCTTGACACAGTCCAAGATCAGTCTCTTTAGCGTCTGCCAGTCTCTTCAGAGTCCCGAATGAAGCCAGAACCTGTGAATAGACGAGTGAAGAGTGGGATAAGAGTGAAAGAAGAGTGCACAATGGGATACACAACGTGGGCGAGACACTGGTGAGCTTGAAAAGGTCTGTGTTTCAATTTCGGGGGAGCCCGGACGTTTGAAAGACGAGTTTTGCGGCTAGCCCGGGCTAAGGAAGGGCTAACCCGATGGATTTCGCGGCAGCCCGACCATTCACCCTTTTGAGCTCATCAGTGGGGCGAGAAAATAGAAACTCGCTATGATGTTAAGCGATCTTCGCACTACCAAAGAAAAAGAAGAGCAGAGTATTTAAAAGAAGTAAAAAGAGACCGTTCAGTAGAGTCGCCAATAGACGCACGCTCTAACTCATCCCACAAACTACATATTTCGCCATAGGGACTGGCCACAGAACACGCAAGTAAACAGTGGTCCAGCCTCATATGCAGCATACACTCCCTCATTCATCTGACTAGGAATAAAGATAGAAGAGATAATATAGAATGGGTAATTGTATGTTCTGACCCTCTTACCCTCTTGGCATCACTCTTAGTGACTCCTCTGGCTCCAGATACCAATCTCACTGCTTCCTCTCCCAATTGACTTCTCTCGTCCTCTCGAACCTCCCTGATGACACTTATACTTCATCCGCCCCCCCCCTCCTCCCTCCATCCATCCTTCCCTTCTTTTCACTCACTTCTTCTTGTTTCCTCCAGGTTCTTTGCTCTCTACCAACTTGATCGATTCAATGTATTCTGCTGCCTCTTCAATACCCTTCAATCCATCTCTCATCTACAGTAATCATCCTTCTCTCTATCATACCTTCGACACAATCAGAGTCCATCCCATTCGGAAGCAGAGAAGAGATAGTTCTCTGCAATATATTAATAATTGAGTGAATCCATCATCTACCATAACCTCTTCCCTCTTTCCCTACCTGAGTGAATGTCTGCTCTCAGTTACATTATCCACTACGAGAAGAATCTTAGTCGCGTATTTATTCTCATTCTTTCCCGTGAGTCGAGTGTGAATGTACTGATTGTGCAACTGAGAAAGATCAAAGATCAAATCACTCGTTTCTACCAGTGATCATTACATTGATCGCAAAACAAAAAGAGAAGGATGATAAGATGGATTCAACTCACTTTGTGATATGCGAGTGCAAGGAATACGATTCCGATGGTTGAATCAACCTCGATATCACATGGAACTTCTCCCCACTCGTATCGAACCACCTTCAACGACAATAAATATTCCTCCTTTCCACAGTATTCTTCTCACTCACTCTGATGTACTGTAGAAGTGGATTTCCCTGCTGTCTCTTCCTATTGATTACTACTCCAGATGACGAATGATTCCGAGTGATTGGAGGCATCGAAGAGGAGGTCGACGCCATAATCTCCACCACGGATACTGTAGGATAACATCATAAACTACCGTAACTACCGTGTTTTCCACTTAGTTTTTTTGGGATCCACTGTAATAGACACGTCAAATTGGAAACCAATAATTAATCAAATTGCGTTTTAGAATATGATAAAAAAAGACAAACAGATACTTTTCCCGGTCATATAACCATCTCAGACCAATACCATCCAATTCAAACACAATTTTATTTTTTATCTATAAAGCTTAAAACAACATTAAACTGTAACAAAAACAACAACAATAGCACAGTCAACATCAAGATGAGAATCTATCATCAATCGGCTTTAGGTCTCCTTCTGATTTTGGTTGTCCATTCTGACGAGTCCTTTTGCGCTCTTCGCTTTCTCAAGGGACTCGCGAGTCTCGTGAAATTCGAGTGCCAGAAAATCGGAAGATGTCTCCGAGAAGTCAATTTGGAGAGATCCATCGAAGACAAGAACCCGATCGTCACTCTCCAATTCTTCATGAAGGAATTCAGCGAATTCGTCATCGAATTCGAAGTCTGAGTCCATATCAGAGTCAGAAAATGGCACCTTCTCAAACTTGTACGCCTGCCAATGACAGGGTGATAACATTTTAATGCGCAGATCACACGTACCTCAATATCTCTCTTTGAGAAGAACATTTCATATTTGTGATTCAACTGAGTAATTCCTATGAGTTTGAGAAACTCTTGCTGGCAGAGATAACCGCTATGGCCATGCAAGTCGACGTATAACTTGCGAAGCTTCGTTGAGCATTCAGCCATGTTCTTTAGATTAATGTTAATTACTGTGAGAACAGAAACTCTAGCTTCTTGGTGTGCCCCAGATCGAAGAATTACATTCGCATTAGCTTGTTACACGCGGAACGGAAATTATTTTTTCAGCCAAAAAATAATATCCGTTCCGCGTGTAACAAGCTAATGCGAATGTAATTCTTCGATCTGGGGCACACCAAGAAGCTAGAGTTTCTGTTCTCACAGTAAAGCTCACCGCTAAAGTTTCGCGCTCAACTGAACTATGATATTTCAACAACAAAAAAATAATTCATATTTATTGCACTTATGATTTTCCCAATATAATTCATTCATTCATTCATTCATTCATTTATTCCGTTAACGGGGGAATTGGACAAGAAAGTATAGTGAGAGTGCAATAAACGGAGGTCCGTCGATGGAGTCGAATCGGTTATTTGCTGGGCAGCAAGGGTTGGGGAGGGGGCGAGGATTAAATTAAAGATCAAGCCAATTGCAAATAATTGAGTCGGGGTAGAATGAGGGGGTTGAGAGCGAATGTAGTAACGAAAAGCGTTTTGTGAAGAATTAACAATTTCGGGTGGGAGGGAATTCCAGATAAGAATGGTTCTAGAGGCAAGGGTGGAAAAAGAGTTATGAGGAATAAATGGCAATGAGATACGAAGATTATGACAATTGCGGAGAGTGCGAGTGAGAGGTGTACAAGTAAGCAGGGAGGATGCATCCATAGAATATCGATTATTGACAACGGATTGGAGAAATGTGACATCCATAATGAATCTACGGCGTTCTAATGTATATAGATTCAAATCACGAAGCCTGGTTCTATATGGAACAGGCGGTAGAGAACAGCGGTAATAAAGTCTACGTGTGAAGTCTCTCTGAACTTTTTCAAGCTCTCTAGTCATATCTACACTGTGTACGGGGTTCCAGATAATAGAACAATATTCAATATTGGGAAGAATAAAAGTAGTAAAAAGACTTCAGATACAGGTTTGGGCAGTTACTACGAAAGGATTTAAAAAGGAGGTTAGATTTAGAACGAGCACTAGCAATAATTTTAGAGATATGAGCTGAGAAAGAAAGGGAAGGGGAAAACTGCACACCTAGATCTTTGATGATGCAATTGCTAGGCTCAGTAAGGACAACATTATTGATAGTAAATAGCCTACGGGGATTGTGGCAACCATAATGCATAATGTGACATTTAGTTTCAGAAATGCCTAAATTCCATTGCGAAGACCAGTCAACAACAGTGTCTAAAGCAGATTGTAAAACATCGGAGTGTAACGGGGCTTCAGCAAACAATTTGAGGTCATCGGCATATACAGAGTAATAAATAGATTTAGGGAATTGAGAGCAAAGATCATTAATGAAAAGGATGAAAAGTAGTGGGCCGATACAACTGCCTTGGGGCACGCCTGATCTAACGAATGAAGGGGGAGAAAAAGACGAATCAATAAATACGGACTGAGTCCTGTTCGAAAGATAAGAATGGATCCAAGTCACAAGGTGATCAGAAAGCCCTAGATTAGTCAATTTATGCAATAGTAATCTGTGATCAATGGAATCGAAAGCTTTGCGGAAATCTATGTAAACAGTGTCGAAAGGAGAGCCTTTCTTAAATATACGAAGGTAATGAGAGTAAGTCTCCGCAAGATTGGTGGAGGTAGATCGACAATTACGAAAACCGGTCTGATGGGGATCAAAAAGATTGTTTTGGTCAAGAAATGAGGTGATTTTGTCGATGAGAATTTTCTCAAAGACTTTACAAACAGATGACGTAAGGGATATTGGACGAAAGTCGGAAATAGAGTTGCTAATTTTCTTTGGATCGGTTTAACAAGTGCGTGTTTCCAGAGAGAGGGGACTTGTGATGTGAGGAGAGACTTATTGAAAATTATAAGGAGAGGAGAAATGATAGATGATCGACATTTAGAAAGAACAATACTCGGAATATGATCAGGTGTGACGTTAATCTTAGGAGAAAGTTTGCTTAGAGCGTAGATAATATCTAGTTCTGAAACAGACGGTATGTCAAAAGTAAGAGAGGGAGAGGGCTGGGGAAGTGGGGATGATTGAGGATGGGTGAAAACAGAACAAAAGAATCTATCGAAGGCAATACATTTTAGATTATTGGACAACAAGAGGGATCCATCAGAATCAACAATGCAAGATGGTATGATCTTGGGTGCATTGAGTTTACTATTACAATAACTGTAGAAAAGCTTAGGATTAGAGGAGTTAACAATGCGATTCTCCAGGGTACAGTGGAAGCGGTTAAGAGCGGAGTTAAATCTATCGGTCATTTTATACGAGGCGTAGCTATTGGGAGCGATACGAGACAAGTTTCTACTCTTACTGTAAAGAATCTTGAGGGATTTGGGGTATCTAGAGAAAGAAGAAGGTTTGGAAAGTGGAACAAAGGTATCGAGAAGATCATTGATAAAAGAGACGAAATATTCGTATGACTGTTGAACATCTAATCTACTGAAAGCAAGCGTCCAATCATGGTTGAAAATAAACGAGTTGATTGAGACCCAATCGGCAAATTTGTAAAGACGAGAAGTAACATGTTGTTTAGGAGGAGGGAGAGGGATACATAGGTCAAAAATCACAGAAAGATGGTCACTGAGTGGGGTAGACGGAGCAACATTACGAATTACGTCTCTATTACTAAAAACAAGATCAAGATAATTTTGAAGTCTAGAAGGAAAATGTACATGTTGGGTGAAATGGTTGTCGGAAATGAAATCAAGAAGATCATTGTGGACAGGAGAGGAAAGGGTAGTCCAATCAATACTAGGGAAATTGAAACCTCCAAGAATAACGCAAGGAAAGTCAATGGAAATATGCGTTACCAGATGAGAGCTCGTGGGTGAGGAGGGAGAACGATAAACTGTGATAATTCTAATTTTTCTAAAGGGGAATGAGGAAGTGAAAGGTACATTTAAATCTACAATACAGGATTCAAGAAGGGTAGAGGAAAAAGAGGAAATGAGCACGGGGCTAAGTGAGTTGTGAACTAAGCAAGCGACGCCACCGCCTCTACCGTAATCGTCAGTCATTATGCGATCGCATCGAAATGGAAAATACTCAGGAAAACCACAAACTAGAAAGGAGTCGCTATCAGAAAGATCGAGCCATGTTTCGGATATGCAAATAACACGATAAAGAGAGGAAGAGAGTATAAAGGAAAGCTGGGGCGATTTGCATCGAATAGAACGTGCATTAGCATAGTAAAGAGAGACAGTTTGGGGGCTAAGCAGACGTGTACTAGATGAGTGCGCGTGCACTTTACGATGGTGAGATTCAAATGGGGATATCGATTGATTGACTGGGAGAGGGGAAAGAGAGGAGGAAGGAAACGAAAGAAAGAAGAGGGGAATGGGGGTGCCCTTGCTGCCTCGTACCTAGCGCCTCCTGTTGGTGTTGATGTGGTTCGACGGAGGGTGTACGGTAGTCGCATCAGAGATTGCAGAGGCACCAGAGGCAGAAGAGAGAACAGTAGCATCAGTGGAGACAGAGCCAGACGAGGGAGGAGCGGAGCCTGAACGAACGAGATCGGCAGATGGGTTCGTATTGGTATCCCTAGCGCGTCCGTAGGTCGAGGGGAATGGGCGAGGGGTACGGTAGTGGTAGAGCGAGAAGTCGCGTACTCCACACACAATCTGCCCAGCTTCCACATTCCTCTGTCTTGCTTCATCGCGAGCATCTCGCTCCATCTTCAACTGGGTCGGGGTAAGATCCTTCCTAATAAAGGCGAGAGTGCCAGTGAAGGGGGTCGGCCGTCCGGTCTTTCCGCGAATTCCAGAGAGGAGAAGGTCGCGGATCTCCTTGGAGGGACACTCGATCTTGAGGGGGCGCTTTCCGGGAGGGCGGTCAGTGGGATGTCTCTTGTGCTTGATCAGCTGATCACTGAATGCCTTCTGAACC
Organism: Pristionchus entomophagus; assembly: GCA_036245825.1. Classification (NCBI taxonomy): domain Eukaryota; kingdom Metazoa; phylum Nematoda; class Chromadorea; order Rhabditida; family Neodiplogasteridae; genus Pristionchus; species Pristionchus entomophagus. Next base: position 22,407,051 of record BTSX01000005.1, read on the forward strand.
TTCTCCGAATCACAGTACTTGACGAGATCGGCCACGAGTTTCTGATCCGAGATGAGTCCCTGGGCGAGGTCAGACTTCTCAGTCATTCCAATCACCACTGCACGACTTTCCTTCTCTTCATACTCCGCTTTGTCACTCATTGCAAGCGTGCAAGACTCATATACGGCGCGCACCATATCGACAGCGGGCGTGATGGAAGGAGGGAAGAGGGAGGGGGAAGGGAGGGAGGAGCAGCCTTGTGGAGGCCTTGTGGAGGAGCAGCCTCTGTAACGGAAGGATTATTACTCCTCCGTTAGTCTGTGGTGCGGACTACTAACAAGATGTTCAGCATCATTTATCGGGAGCTTCTCCCAGGGGGAGAAGGGACTAGAATGACGGGAGGGCGAGTCTAGTGTGTAATAGCGGACTGGTAGGTGGTAAACACGTAGACTCGCCTCCGAGCCTCACGACCTATGTTACATCCTACAATTCGGCAAGCGAGTGTCCTCACCGATAACTTAATTGAGGGTTGGAAGCATGAATAGAACATACCAGGCGTCGAATCAACCTATATCAGCCGTAACAGAGAAAACCTACTGACAAACGACATGGAAACGGGTTGAATCGAACTTCCCTTGTCGACCCAATATCAAAAGCAGTACTTACAACAAAATGTGAACTAGTGTCAGAGGTGATGCATGAACAATTTTTAATGCGATAAAAGAAAGTCCTGTCCGATAGAATGTAGTAATCCGCACTCACGCACACGAGCTGTCCCTTATCCGAAGTTCCCTCACTCCTCATCGAAGACTTATCTTGTCTTCTCTCCGTTCCATTTTGACTCCCTTGAAGACGTCCTTGCGTCCAATTATCGCTCCTTTGGCGCGCAGCTCTTTGGCTGCTTCAGCTCCTTGGCTGTTGAGGGTACTCTCCGTGGTGATTATGATGATTATGATGGGAGTGGGGTGGTCATGGGCACTTGCTCTCTCTGTTGTGTGCCGGGAATCTGACGAATAACGTTGCACTCTTGGGCTCTTGGGGCTCCGATTCCTGCCGGGGGAGTTCATTCCGGCTGACCTCCATGTAACGGAAGGATTATTACTCCTCCGTTAGTCTGTGGTGCGGACTACTAACTAGATGTTCAGCATCATTTATCGGGAGCTTCTCCCAGGGGGAGAAGGGACTAGAATGACGGGAGGGCGAGTCTAGTGTGTAATAGAGGACTGGTAGGTGGTAAACACGTAGACTCGCCTCCGAGCCTCACGACCTATGTTACAGTTCAAACATCTTGTGGAATAATTTAGAGCTGTTCCTTTCCCCATTCCAGAAAGATAAATAACCTTGCACAGTTGGTGAAAAGCCTGTGCAGTGATCTTCTTGCTCTCACATAGAAAGAGAGACTTGCATGATCTGGTCAGATCGAGGAAAAACGCGTCATCCATCATTTCCTTCAAAGTCTGTTCTCCGGCATACTGAATTCTTTCTATTAATCATTATCATTTGAATGAATGGGATTCTCTGTGGATCGTAGACTCATTCATGCGATGATTCAACATTTCTCGGATTCTTATTCCCTAAACGTGATTGATTATTCAATTGTGAAATACCGAGGCTGAGAGATCCAGAACGTCGATATCCAGCTCTTTGATCAGGTTGCAGACTTCGCGATGGGAATTATTAGATCCAGTCAGCTGAAATGGGAAATGGAGTACTTATTGCTTGTAGAAAACGCATGGCTCACATGAACTTTGAGTTTTCCAATGGATGCATTCTGAGCCATTCTTCTGATACAATCTGTTGAATAAGGCTCCACTTTAGGGAAAACTATTCGCTGTTGGCCACTAAAGAAATAACTCAGAGAGGAAATTATTCGGATATAATAATATATATAACTCACGACATCCCAGAAAAAAACACTCAACGAAGACAGAGGAGGCAAGCAAGGAGGAAAGCCTTTGATCCCTCTGCTAGACGATCCGACGGGCTTTTTCTAAAAAAAAACAAGGAAGGTCTTTACTAGAAAGATCACAAATGTATCGCAACTACTTTCCAGTGCTCTAACCTAACCTCTTCGATGGACAGCGTTTCCACAGGATACTTGGAATCCGCTTCGATGGCATTCAGTCTCTTGTTCACCCGTGCTCTCATACGATCTTTGAGAGACAGAAAGGAGAGCACATTAGAGATGGGTTTCTTCGGTAGAGCCGAAAACTGGGGGAAATATGGATTGAGATAGTCGACATGCAATAATAAAATGAACCCACACAATCCTTGGTCTTCTTCACAGGACTCTCCCCATTCACCTCCTCTGCGTGGTCTCTCTTTCTTGCCTCATGCTAGCTGTTGCGGACATTGACATCTGGAATACGGCTCTATACTCAATACTTTACCTTAACTCAAATCGTGGTGAGAACCAACCTGATCAACTTCTGCAGCTACCGTATTCGATGACTACCGTATTCCGATATTTCCAAAGTTCGCATGTGCAACTTCATGAACATCAAAGACGGAGTATTATTTGTGAGAATGTTTATTTACAAAAGCATCCGTTAAATTATGTGAAATTGCAAGTGAAGTGGAAAATCCAGTAACTGCAAGGACTTAATTAGCACATATGAAGACTCGTTTGCGATCTCTGTTTAAGGCTACAATGGTCGAATCGGAGAAAGCATACGGTGTAACAATCAGCATTTACTCAATAAATTAATTATTCGCCTGTTAGTGTTCTACTCATTCGTTCTACATATATATATACACACATTAAAATAGGGGAATGGATAATAATCCTAGACGACAGAGGATAGGGTAAGCTCAAGGGCTAGAGGTAGAGATGGGGGAGTTGAGGGGGGGGGGGGGGGGGGGTTGGGGGGGGGGTCGTCTAGACTGCTCCAAATTCCTTCATCCACACTGCATACTTCTCAACATCCTTGTGTGATACAGAGGGGGAAGTCCTCTTAATAGCAGTGAGTAGATCTTCCCTTGTCACTGGTAGATCAACCTGGAGAGAAGGGGTGGGAGTCAATCGATGCTCAATCATCTACAGTACCTTCTGATTAGCGAGTGCGGCTATCTGTGTGGCATCGAGTGACTCGGTGAGTCTCCTCAATCCCATCATCGATGCCTCTCTACACACATTCGTCATATCGGCACCTGAGGGGGAAATCAAAACCATTCGTTCTTTCACATTCACATTCACTAATAGAGGAAAATACTGGGTCAGATAAATCGGGTAGCACATAATTAATGTTCAAAACGAAATAAATACCGGAGAATCCTTGCAGAAGAGCAGCCATCTCAGCCAGGTCGACCCCCGGAGCCAATTCAACCTGACAAGATTCATCGTTTCTCTATTCCTTCTTCTTATTCCTCTTTACTCTATCATCTCTCTCATATTAATACTGATCACCACCCCCCCCCCTCCTCTCCTTCTATCTTTCTCCGTGTTCTCTTGAATCTCCCCTGTAACCTTCCTCTCCTTGTCATCCCTCAATCACATCTCCGTCCGTTGTCCCAATATCCTCAAGATATAAACACCTATCCCCCCTCCCCCTCCCCCTCCCCTTGCTCCTTCCTTCTAATCACCCTTCCTCTCTTCTCTCTTTTCAGTCCTCTCACAACAACACTCTGATCAATAGCTTCCGATTGATTCTTCATCGTCTACCCCTCCCCTCCCCTCCTCTCTTCCATTCATTCCTTCCTCATTCCTACCGTACCTCATCAAGTGCAATCTTGAGTAGAGATTCTCTCGCTGGTAGATCAGGGAGGGGGATATAGATTCTCTTCTCCAGTCTTCTTCTCAATGCTTCGTCTGCAATTATAATCCGATTTAATCATTTCACTTTTGCCTCTGATTCAATCTCAGATCACTCTTGATCCTTCCTCGTTCGATCCCTCATCACCCCCCCCCCTCTCCCTCTTCCTCCCTTCCACACCCTTCTCATTTACGATTTCACCCCTTTGCACCCTTAGTGATTATGGTCGATAAGCGATGAATGTTGTCACTTCACTCGCAGCCCAATGGATTCAGTCGCAAAGAATAATTGCGATGACTCTTGTGACAGGGTCAAATTTGAGCGTGATTCTCTTCCTTTTCTCCTTCTTCACCATCCCTACTCCATCCCCCCCTTCTCGATTCACCTAATTCCCAAGGGAAGTTAGTGGCTGCCAATACGAGGACTGGCCTTCTCCGCATCAACCGAACATCCATCCATTTCCACTAACAGCTGAGACTTGACACGACGTGATGCCTCGTGTTCCCCTTCACTCCCACGACTGAAAGACAAGAGATCAAAGATCAATCAACGAGGGGAGAGGGGGAGGGGAGAGGTCACTCACCGTCCTCCCAAACGAGTCTATCTCGTCGATGAAGATAGTAGAAGGGGCATAGAGACGAGCCTGCAACAACCATCTCATCCTCTATTTTCAATAGCAACTATTGGTATCTGGAGGTACTAGAGATATAACCAAATGGCCGATATGATCCCCCCCCCTCCCCCTTCCCCCCTCTCCCCCCCCCTCCTCACCATCTCGAATAGTAGTCTGACCAGCTTCTCCGAGTCTCCTCTATACTTGCTGGTGAGAGTGGAAGAAGAGACGGAGAAGAAGGTAGTCTTGCATTCAGTGGCCACTGCCTTGCCAGAAGAGTCTTCCCCGTCCCAGGAGGACCCACCATGCACACTCCCTTCCACGGACGACGGATACCCTGAGGAATGAGAGGATGAGATGAGGAGAGAAGTCCCCCCCTCCCCCCCCCTTCCCCGTGATAGACCCCATCACATAGACATCTCATTCTAACAAACACCTTCTGTCTCTATCTCTACATTGACCACTCGCTGATGGATCGATCCCTCCTCCGCCCTCCCCCCCCCCTCCACCCCCGTCTCTTCCCTCCTCATCGATCACTCAATCACTTTCCTCCCTCACCTCCCCTCCATGTTCACTCCTCCTCCTCCCCCCCCCCCTCCCCCCTCTCCCTTCTCCTCTCATAATTCAGAATGATTCATTCAATCTCCGTCCTCATCTTTTCTCTCTATGGAACAAGTCTTGAATCTGTCTCCTCTTTCTCCTTCTATGCATATCAAAATACATGGAAGGTTCAACTCCCCAGTCTCACACTTCTCACTATCACCTTCCCTACTTTCGTTCCATCTACCGTATAGAGACTAACTATCAGATATTGAGGTGTTGTCCTCCCTCACTAATCACATATTTTTTTCACGGAACAGTATTCGATGGTTCTCTTCGATTAGATCTCTAGTCCCGATATCTCCTCCCCTCCTATTCCCCCCCCCCTTCCCTCCTTCCCTCCCCTCCCTTCCTCATTCCTTCCCTTCCTTCTTCCACCTTCGCATTCTCAACAACTTCCTTTACCACGGCAGATCGAATTCCAAACTTCGCACCATCTTTTATTAATATTACAAAATCCGCATTCACTATTTCATTTAGTGATCTATTTTAAATAGTCATGATTTCAATAATAAGCTTGATGTCCTCATAATAATGTAATATTATACCTTGAAGAAGTGAGGGAGTACAGTAGGGAGAATAACAGCCTCTTTCATAGTTTCTTCGCATCTTCCAGACCAGCGATAGTTGACCATCTCAACACAGATTATATTATAGAAATACACTGTTTGGACAACTCGCAGACAACATGAGTATTTATTTCTCGTAGTTTAGAATGGATACTGTAACCATCGGGTACTAATTATAACGAAGATGCATGTCCAAAAAATATACCGTAGTATAGAGTTTCGCAATACTTGTTTATCACATGTTTACGGGAATGACTCATTCCTTGAATAACCTTAGTTTCTCGCATTTGATCCAATCAATCTCATCCCATTCATTCCATCCATTATCATCTCCTTCTGCTCACCTCACATCGAGATTCTTCTGTAGTATATCTCTCTCAATTGTATCCACTAATTCCTTATCATATCTTGCTAATTGTTCTCTTCTCTGTTCTTCCTCTGAGCTTCTTCCATCTCGACCATCTGTTGATTCTCCTCAAATTACACAATTATTCATCAACTTATTCTAGTCGATCTAAGACTTGTCCCATCCCTCAACTACCACTGTTCCCATCATTTCTTTCCTTCTACTCCTTTCCTGATCATTCATATTCGCCTTCCCTCTTTCATTCTCTTCTGATTCATTCTTCCTCATCCCATTCCATAAGCGTTTCAATCGATTTTCGATTCATCTCACCACAATCCCTACCGTATCCCTCCCCCTCCCGCTCCCCCCTCCCTTGTCTTCCTCGAATCTTCGACCGTCTCTTCCCCTTTTACAATTGAGTGCGACGATGGTGATGATTCGGGAGTGAGAGAATAAGGAAAAGAAAGGAAGGAGAAGAAGGAGAAGGAGAAGGAGAAGGAGAAGAGAAGGGAAGAAGAAAGGGAGTGTAGAGACGAAGGAAGAACGAAGAAGTAGAAGAAGAAAGGGAAGGGAGGGAAGGGAGGGCCACCCCACTACTAGTAAACAACCACAGTGAACGAGAGAGAAGAGGCACGGTTAGGACTCCATTCCACTAGACCCCCTCTCTCCCTCTCCCCTCAATACTACTCTCGCTTGATCGCTTTACTGGACATAGAACAACTCAATCCTCTCACCTACCGTATCCCCTTCCCTCTCTCTTCCCTGAAACGGTACCTTCTTGAGAGCTGGTTGATCCTTGTCTCTTCTATCGATTCCATTCTGACTATTACTCTTCTTCAAAAGACTTCTGTCTCCTCTTCTATCTACTCTCTTCTCTTCTTCTCTTGATCTACTCCCTCCTCCTTTCATTCCTCCTCTTCCTTTCCCTGCTACAGTCGTTTTGCGAGGAGGGGCAATGGCCACACATCTGACAATCACTCCATCATTCCTTCGTCCTACCGTATCCCCTCCCTCCCCCTCCCCCTCCCCCTCCCCTTGACTACCGTATCCCTCACCTGGATCACTGGGTGGGGTTTCAGTAGATGGTTCGCCTTCAATCTTGAGATCATTAATCTCCTTCTCTAACTTCTTCACTAATCCCATCTCGGACGCCAATTTGGATCGAGCCTGCAATGAATCGTCCGCCCCCATCACATGCTGTTCCCACATTATTTCCTCTTCTCTCAATTGTTATTCCCCCCTCCCCCCCCCCCTTCCCTCCTCTGTTTCTCTTCCATCCTTATCACTCCTAATCGACTCATCGTCTCTTGCATTCAACCCAATTGCCTTGTTTGCATCTTTCCTCTTGTCCCCTCCCCTCTCTTTAATCTATCACTGTGTAGCTTACAGTACCTCTCTCCTACCGTATCCTTCCTCCTTCACAGTCTCTTCCATAGTCTCATCCTATCATCTCTCTTCTCTTCTCTCTTCTCGTGAGAGACTTCTCCCTTTCTCGGGGGGGGGGGGGGGGGGGCATCAAGAGGGAGAAAAGGGAGTGCATCAAATTTCCCTCTTCTGTCTTCGCTCTCCTCCCGTTTCTCACTACTCCATAAGAGGGGGGAGATAGAGGGGGGAGGACTAGCCATATCTCCCTCCCCCCTCTCCCTTCTCCTCCCCTCCTTCTCCTATTCCAATGATGGGTCGCATGACGACTCCTTCTCTTCACTCACACTTGCAACACTATCGCCCCTCCCTTCTCCTTCTCTTCCCATCGTCCCGAGTTTGTTCTTCCTTCCTTTACCATCCCCCCTCCCCCTCCCTCCATTCCTCCACCCTCTCATTCTTCCCTATCAATAACACCTCCTCCTTCCCTCCTTCCCTCATTCCCCTCTTCATTCCATCATAATTTGGCACCTCTTCTCTTCTCCCTCATAAGAGTCACACTTTACTTCCTTTCTCTCTCCATTTATTGGTCATAAATGGTCCTCCTCAATCCGCCATCAATGATAGACTGAGGGAATCAGAGAGCAGCAAAAGAATTAGAGTGACGTCTCCCCTTATCATACTGACTCGATTCACTCCATCATCGGGTCATCTAATCACTTTATCAATTGTCTCCTCCTCCTTTGATCTACCTCCCCCCTCCACCCCCTCTCTCCTCTCTCCCTCTTTCCTCCCTCCCTCCCTCATCACATCCCTTGCCTCTTCTCTTCTCACCTCTCTAATCCCATTTCTACACACAAACATTCATAACTCATCCCTCGTCTCTCTCTCCATTCTCAGTCTCTGTCCTCCCCCTCCCTCTCTGGTCCCTTCTCACAATAAACAATGGAGATGAGACATCTTAATCGTCGTCCTTCCCCTTGCACCCCCCATCTACCGTATCCCTGCCCTTGCTCACTAACCTGGACCCATTGAGTCCTTGCAGTCTCGATGGTTCCTTTCAGTAATCATCTTGTTCATCTGTCCTAATACACTGGTGTAGACAAGCAATGAGTGAGAGTATGCTCCATCTCTGGCTGATTGGCGGGCCATAGAGATGTCTCTTGCGAGAGACTCATATCTGGAGACTCCATATCTGGAGTTGCCAAGAGATTAGAGGAGGGAGGAGGAGGAC
>BTSX01000005.1:22416505-22438595 GCA_036245825.1 Pristionchus entomophagus
GTGGAAGAGAGAGAGAGCGAGAGGGGGAAGGGGGGGGGGGGGGGGGGTGAAGGATGACTCCAACCCACTCACTCATTCGTCAGTCTTCCACACCCGATGGGTCTTGTCTATCACTTTGCACAATTCGGTCCCCCCCACTGTCCCTTTTATTCTCTCTCTCTCTCTCTCTCTCATTCTGACGACTAAACAGCCAGAGGGAATGGAGAGAGAGGAGAGGGATCTCAACGAGAGAAGTCACGCATACAAGCCAATTGAGACATGAAGAGAAGAGAAGAGATTGAGAATGAGAAGGACTCTCTCTTTCTCTCTTTGTGCACGAAAGAAGCACCCATAGTTAGTCATCTCCCCCCCCCTCCAGTCTCAGATCAAGTATGTAGTCACTCCTTCTATCCTCCCTCCCCCCCTTCTACCCCCGTAATCGGTCCCGCTATTTTCATGTGTACCACAGTGGAGAGAGCGCCTAGAGACGGAGGAAGGGAGAGAGGGAGGGGGGAGGGGGAAGAGAAGGATGAGGAAGATTGAATGAGAAGGGAAGACGACCAAGGAAGGGAGAGACTTCTCCTCTTCTCTTTACTATTCGAATGAATGGATTGATGCATGAATGAGACTCACTTACGTCTCTCCCTCATAGACTCCCTCCCTCTCTCGATGGATGTCCATTGAGTGAAGACTGGATTGGACTGTACTCGTCCCTATGCGATGTCCTACTCTTCCATTCTAGTCACCTTCACTTCCACTCACTCTCAATTGAATGGGAAGACGACGTAGTGGGAGGGAGGGGGAGGGAGGGAGGGAGGAGAACATGGAATGGAAGGATTCCCTTTCCCATAAGAGAGAGAGAGAGAGAGAGAGAGACAGTCACTGCGTCAGGGATAGTTCATGAGAGATGGAGAGTGCATGAATGAGGGGGGGGGGGGTGAATTAGAGACGTCATCCATCTCATTTCATCTTTAATCTACTATCTAGACAATCTCAAATATCCATCCATTCATCCATACTCCAATCCTTCTCTTCCTCTTTTCTTCTTGTTTGTAACAATGAGCCCCTCTTCGACAGTCGTCGATTGAATATGCCTATGTTAGAGTGGAACCATTTCCCTCCCTTACCATCCCTCCTCCATTCCTACTTCTGAAGAGTGAGATAAGAGATAGATGAATAATTGTTTATTGCAGGCGATCTACGAGATGCTCGGTCCTGAAGTTACCAAATCAGCTGATGATTCACCTAGGAAACGGGCTAAGATGATCTTTGAGAAGGTCAGTCCATTGATCAATCCCAAGGGAGGAGAAAGAGTAGGGAGGGGGGAGAGACTTGGCCCTTCAGAGGACACGACTCAAAACAGATTGAGATTACGGGGTCAGTCAGTCGTCAGTTCAGAAGACTGCGAATGAGGGGGAGAGAAGGGAGAAGGAGGGGGAGAGGGGGGTCACATGGGAAAATCTGTCGTCCCTTCAACGGGCGACTATTTGGAGCGACGATGCGTCAGCCCCCCACCCCTTTGATTCCCTCTTTTTCCGACACAAAAAGGAGGACCGAGAGCCGAAAATTAGATAGAGAGAGGGGCGAGAATAGAAGGGGGAGGGGGGTAGATGGAAGGGCGCGATGATGACTATGATGAATGGTCTCAATTTCAGATGGATGTGAACAACGACAAGGAATTGACCCTGAAGGAATTCGTTGATGGCTGTCTGGCAGATAAGGAACTATTCCAGATTCTCACTAACGAGGTCAAGAAGTGAGCAGTAGATGACTAATGAGTATTCCCCTCCCCCTCAATCAATCAATCAATCAATCAATCGATATTCTCCCTCCTTTCTACACCCACTCTAATAGTCCCCTCCCACGTCTCTCGTGATCATTCCCCATTCTTCCCACCCATTCCTCACTTTCCAATTCTTCCCTTCCACTTCTCTTTCTTCTTCTTCTCTCCCGTACTCCTCAGTATTATCCGAGTGATTAGAGTACATCCAATTGATACTCTGACCCCTCATCCTTCCCCATGATCTACCCTGTCTCATCTCCTCTCGTGTCCGCCCTCCCCCCCCCCCCCCTTCCCCCTACCGTATGCCATTCGTGAGAAGCATTGATACAGTAATCAGAGAGTGTCTATTGTGTATTATTATTGATATTTCTCAATTGTTCATTTCTTCTTCCATTTGTCTCTGTGTGCGCATTAATTGCTCCTCTCATCTCTCGTGGCTCCATTGAATAAGTCACTCGAGTCATTCTCATCCCGCCCATCCCCATGTATTATGCTAACACAACGTCTTCCAGAGTATAAACGATTAGTGTCTCAGTCTCAGTCTACACATTCCTTCCCTTCCCTTTTCCATCGATGGTAGATGAACATGTTGAAATGGGAGTGAATGACTCCACTTGGAGTGGGTCCTTCCCTCTTCTCTCATGTCTCAATCGATGTCTCTTCCCTTCTCTTACTTCGTCCCCTTCCCTCTTTTCTTTTTCTCATCCCAGAAAGAGTCTTCAAAAGCAAGAAAGACAGAAGAGTCGCGCACTATTACGGACGCATCTTCAAATCAAATAAGTCGGGAAGAAGGGGAGGAGGGGGAGGGTGTATCTAGAAGGATAAAGCGACTGCTATCCTACTCGTGTCCCCTTCTCCGACCCTTCTGATACTACTAAGGACTTCTTCTAGTAATCACATCCTACTAGGACGAAGAAGAGAAAGAAGAGAAAGAGGAGAAGAGGGGGGGAGGGGGATATAGCTGTAATGATGGGGATGGGAAGGATTGAGGAGTAGTAACATCACGAGTCAATACAAGTACTGAGGGGAGATGCAATCCACTCCTGTCTGTCGCATTCAGTAATCACGATACCGTAGTGAGAAGGACGTTTATCACAACACCAACACTGGGAGTAACAACGGGTGAGATCTACAGTAAAACATGGATAGATGCGGATAGTGCATGAATCAGTGGAAAGATGTGGTGAGAATGTGTCAAAGGGATCAATCTATTAACTCGTAAATGTTTTATTTCTTCTGTTTGGGTCGCATGTCTTCATCGCACTTGTGGAGGTAGAGCTTGCTGCCTGGAGACACGTTGCCCTCGTGACCCTGAATGGGAAAGGAACGGTATTCGGGATTACGGTATTGATTAAAGACGGACTGTCGTGGTAGGACTGACCTTGCTCCAATCATATCCTACAGCATATGCCATCATCATTCCACTGGAATGGAAGGCGACCTTAGTGAGAGAGACTGGATGTTGATCAGATGTCTTCAGTTTAGTACGAGCATCCTGAAGGAACAACCATCAATCCATGTCTTCTCATCTACAGTATTCATTAGTTCTCGACGACTCTCCATCTCCATCTGTCTACAGTACCTTATCCCACATGGAATACCGTCCATCACTGCCAATTGTGACAAGAGTTCCGAAGTTGGGATGGAATCCGATGTCGTTCACCTGAATGAAGTCAATGTCTCTTTGGACTGGATGGTAGATCAGTCTGATCAGTCCCTCCCCTCTGACATCAATCCTCCCTCCCTCCCTTCCTCTCTTCTTCTTCTTCTTCTCTGCTCGATGGCACATGTGGTGGAATGTCGCTAGTACTCCTTCTCCTTCTATTCTATCCAAGACCAGAGTTTCGTCTCGTTTCGGAGGAAGAAAAGGAGAAGAAGAAGGAGGAGGAGGGGATGGAGAGGGGGAGGGGGATATTCCCCCCGAGAAGAGAAGAGAAACGGGAGCCCCCGATTCCGAGGATGTGAGAAGAAGAAGACGGAGGATGGAGAGGGTGATTCAAGATGGGAGGAGAAGGATTCATCTCAATCCAACACCCCCCCCCCCCTTCTTCCCCCGATATCGATAGAGAGAAAAAGAAGAATAATAGAAGAATAGAAGAAAGACGAGTTGAAGTGAGAAGAGAGTGCAGAAACAGTCGGAATTGAGAGGAGGAGAGAGAGAGAGAAGCACTCCACTTCATTCAACAAAGAGGAGCATGATAAAGGAGGAGGGGAAGGAGATGGCCCTTTCTGATAAGACAAGAGTTCATCCCCTTAAAAATAATAGAGAATGGGAGGGTCAGAACTACTTCCCATCACGAAAGAAAAAAACAAGTGAGACTTGGGGGGAGGGGGTATGAGGAAAGGACATGGGCCATTTATCGTATATATGGAAGGGGAATTTCATTGACAGGACCACATCCCTCATGCAATGATAGGTCGAATGGGGAGGAAGTTGAGGGGGGAGAGGGGGGGGGGGAAGGAAGGAAGAAATCTCTCTCCCTCAGATTGAGACAATGATGGAGACAGTAGTGACAAGTATGGATGAACAGAGACAGAGGCATATCCGAAAAGGCTATTTATGACTCTCGCCCGAAATATGACATACCCCCTTTTATAATAAACGATCTGACACCCCAATCACGTCATCGCGAGTACTAATTACCCCTAGGGAGCTTGCATCTAGTCATTACACTACTCACACATACCACTACAGTAATGCCCCAGGTAGGGGGGGGGGGGGGGGAGAGGGGAATCAATGGGAATGACTCACTCCATAAATCTCCTGATATCCTCCGACCAATTCAGCCGATCGATGGCACTTGAAAGTGAAGTTGTCCTTCGGATTCGGAGCCTCGATCAATTGAATCGCCACTCGACCTATAATTATCAACTATTTAATTGTTAATTAAATCAACTATTTAATTAACAAATTCAATCGAGATCAACTACCTTCATCACTACAGTATATTACTTGATCAACCGTCGTTACAACTCTTTTGTTATCATTTGTTTTTTTACCACTAACAAGTTCCTCCTTCCAATCCAATCATCTTCCATCTACTCTAATCACATTCTCGTCCATCTGGGTACTTCCGACTAACTGGACTTATCTTCTACCGTATCCAGTTCCTCATGGCTACCGTAACTTCTTGGTTGAATGATGGACAAGTCAAGAGTGCCCCTCCCCCTCCTTCCCCTCTTGAGTCTTCATCTCCTGTCTCCTTCCTCCTCTCCTTCAGACATTCCATTGAACGTAAAAGGAGCAAGGAGACATTCAAGAGACCGCAAGAGACATGAGTAAGGAATGGAGAAGGGAAGGGAGGGGAGGGGTGATCACCATTCCTTCCTCCTACTCAACTACAATTTCATGCCTATCTATGCCCACTCCGCCCACTAAACTACCTGCAAAACCCTCATTTTGCCTGCAAATAATGCACCGTGAAGCAAAAGAAAAAGATAAAGAGTCTTGTGGTCCCCCCCCCCTTCCCTGACTACAGTACTCCATCCCTCTCCCTCCTCACCTTCGATCGATCCGAGGGCGAATCCACATGGCATCTGATTGTTTTTGTCTTTGAAAATGGCGATGCAACGACTCTGAAACACAAATATAGTAATTAGGAGGACGGAAAATTGTAGATGATTAGAAATAATAAGGAGAGCCTCCCCCTCAGTGGGCGGTTCTCTCTCTCTCTCTCTCTCACTCTCACCTGAGACTTGAGAGGACTCTCAATCTGCTTCACTTCTTGTGGTCCATTCTCCAGATTATACACTATGATACCCTCAAAATAAACCATTACAAGTGTTCTGATATTTAAAATTGTCATCTGCAGTTGGCTCATTGTATTCACAGTTCCCGTGTAAATCAGATGAGCTTATTTCGCCCTCTCATCTCTCATCTCTCTCTCTCACCTTATTTGCCAATGCGACACATGCCATTGGGTAGACGACATCGGCCGAATAGACTCTTTCTGGTAGCTGAAATCAATCCATCATTGCATAATCACTACGCAACAATCAACTTCATCCATCTCCATTCTCATTCTCTCCCATTCATCCTCTAACTCAATGGTGCATGGTAGTCTCTCTCTCTTTCGGGAAGGGATCCTCCCCCTCCCCCACCTTCCTCCCATCCTATCTTCCGTCTTCCATCTCTTCCCCCGAGGGGATTCCACTACCTTCTCCCCCACTCCAAATAACTCCACCTTGCAAGGACTCTTAAACTCCTAATCGTTTTCAGGCCATTCAGCTCCTTCGGAGATAAGAAGGAGGGAGGAAGGAGGGGGGGAGGGGAGGAAGGAGGGGGGGAGGGGAGGGGGGGAGGGGATGGGTTGAACGAGACAAGGCAATCAGTGGTCCCAGAGAACAACTGAGAAGGAGTCCATTGCGAAAGAGAAAGGAGCATCTAACAATAGGAGTGAGTAGGAGGGAGTTTCCGTTCTATCGAGGGAGGGTGGGCTGCTATTGCGAAACTGTCGAAAAAATGAGATGCTAATTCACTTCTCAAAACACTTTTCTCTCTAAGCAATTCAGCAGCAGTAACATAAGGGGGGAGGGGGGAGGAGGATATAATGGAAGGTACCTGTATTTGTGCCATGGCACTCTGGGTGGGAAGTTGTCGCATGTCCCAGAATCGGAGGGTCTTATCGAAGGATCCAGTCATAAGACAAGAGTAATTAGCTCCCTGTCAACAAAACATTCGTACACAAAGTAAAAAAATATATACTTAAAGGCAAAACTTTAAAGGTAATAAATGGTGGATGATACTGTCAAGGATCGATAGTCGATCCTTGGTTTCTCATCTCTTGATTAATTCTACTTCTCCCATATCCTTATGACTAATCCCCCAGTTTCCTGGATCACTGATATGAGCGCGGAGCTTAGCTGAAGCTCCGGCAAATCTCTGATCGTCGGGAGTTGGCCCCGGAGTCGAGACACGGATTGGTTGCCCCCTTCCCCATCTAGTTCCCTTTCCTAGTTGACGAGGTTATCTGAGATATGAATTGATAAACCGTTGTCTAATGGCTATTGTATGTCCCTAACAGCCCAAAGCACCAAAATCTTGACAATACCTTGATCCAGTTGCAGGTGCTGATGGGGGCATCATGGGTACCACACACTGCCACTGTATTTGATCCCAGATCCCACACTCGAGCCACATTATCGGCTCCCGCAACGAAGATTTTTGAACCATCCTGCAATGAAGAATACACTTGTCCATCTTACCATCTACTCGCACATTTCATTCTACACACACATATATATATATATATATATATATATATATATATAACCAATCGATATAACGAAGTAAAGGGAACGTATTGGATGGTAGTGGATGGTACGTACATCGAACCAGTCCATGGCCATAATGGGTGCATCTATCTTCTGTTGTGCCTTCCCTTCCGATTCTCCCTTCTCATTGATTGCCCACACTCGCACCACTCCATCCCATGAACCTGCCAATACCATAATTTTTTTCTCTCTACATCCACTTCCATTTTTTTCATCGATCAATTATGACAAAAAGACGTGATAAGGAAATATTTTGAGGAATTAAATGAAGTAAGATAAGAGGTGTTACCAGCAGCGAGAAGGGCTTGATTGCCAGCAGGTGACCATCTGAGGGCGGAGATTGTATCGTCAGGGGGATTGCACACCTACAACCACATTATTATTACATTAATTACACCTATATCCGTGTTAGATATAATATATCTTCAGTGATCATATTCCCTATAAATCGTTTAGTAATATGGATTCCTCGGTCACACTATTAATGGATGACAATGATATTCTCTCTCTCTCTCTCATAACTGACGGGAACATCCTCTGCGGGTCCAGTGGCAGTGGTGGTGGTTGCAGATGCACCAAAGAGAGGCTTACTCGCTCCGAAAGTCGTCGTTTGACTTCCGAACATACTTCAATAATACACCCATCACTTTCTGCCTCATCACTCATCTTCAGATACTCACAAGGATCATATGAACCTCTTCTTAACCTTCTGAACTATGAGAAAAATCACAATCACACATTTATCATGGATTCTCAAACAACTTCGCATCACAATACAATGGAATTATACGACAACTAATGGGAGGGGAACAACATGTGAACCGAGGTACAGATAGAAAGAGAAGGAATTGATTGAGTCGTGATATCTTTGAGATTGTTACAGTATTCTTATGATAATAGAGATGATTGGTATTGGATGGAGATGGCGATTATGGATGGAATCCTTAGCGGGTATAATAGTAGTAAGAGATGGCAGCTACGGCAATTATTGAAGATACAGCAACGATGGGGGAAGAGAGAGGAGATAGATATGAGATGAAGGAAGACGTCTGAGACTGCCTCGATCTCTCACATTTCCTCGATTTTTCAACAATTCCAGCGATCATGGCTCGTCTGAAGGCACCACTATCAACGACTCCTGAATCAATACCCCCTCCTTATAATCCATCCATCAATCTGATATATCTGTAGTCACAACCTCGGATCATTCCATCAAACAAGCCGCTGGATAGGTAGGAGGGCAATTGCACAAAGAGGAAAGTGTGAGTATGAGCAGAAGACCGGTAATTCAATAAGACAGAAGCGATCAATAAAAGTGCAGAGCACGATTATTCCTTCGTGTTTTTGATTGTGATGGGGATGAGACTAGATTCTCTCAATGAACTCTAATTGTAAGCGTGCTCGACACAAAGCAATAACTCGTGCATTAAATGGACAGAAAGAAATGGGATAGATACTTCTACGTGAGATGGGAAGGGGTTAGACTAGCAATACTATGAGAGTAGAGTGTTAAGTGTGTTGATAAATCCGTCAACGAGATTGGTCACTCTTCCCCTCCATGTTTCCTCTCGTCTCAATACCGTTGAAGGAGGGGAAGAACCAAGAAAGGAACAAGGCTCTTGCCTCTTGGCCAGTTTCTCATCGTGTCCATCATTGCTTGATTCCCTCTTCCTTCCAACTGATTCATCTCCTTCTTCCACTCCAATCGATGACGATGGTTCATCTCCTCGTCCTCCCTCATCATTTCTAAGATATCGCATTCAATTCAAGTTTAACTGTCAGCTATGTTCGAAAGATGTAATCTCTGCCTAATACCGTATTAATGTTATATATCAAATAATGAAGAATGTAATAAAATTCTATAGAATGAAGGCAATACAAAATCAACCACTACTAGTTAATTTTAAAATGTGGAGTAAGCGTACTGGAAGAAGTGGACGATGGCCTGCCATGAGAATCGTAACTGTTGTGGTGTCTGGATGAGTCCCATTCTCTTCTCTCTCAGTCTCACTATCAGCTTCTCCATGTCAACTTCAGTCCCTGCCTCGATCTATAAATAATTTTTAAATAAATAATCCAATGGTAACAAAATAGTGTATAATCGAATGAATGGACTGACCATTCGGATGACAGTATCGACGACGACGAATGTTCCCGATCTGCCCACTCCAGCTGAACAGTGAACTACCGCTGGAGATGAGTTCTCTCGACCATGTAACTGTAATGAAACATCATCCTAACGCGCATCTCACTCTTACTCCAGAGATGTCCGAGTAATTAGACCAACAATCATACCTCCCAGTATCTCCTCATCAAATGCAGTAGATTTGCTGTACTTTTTGGGACGCCAAAATCAGGCCATTCGGTATACTGAAAAAGAAGATTTAGTTTTGCCCTTATTATTTTTTTTTAAAACCTGAATTTGAGTGATTGTTTTCACTTCCTCAACTTCATCCATATGCAGTGAAAGGATACGAACGGTGAAATCCCCTTCCTCCTCTTCTGATTCACAGACAATCTAGATAAATATATACATGGAGTCATTAGCAAATATATAATACAAGGTACCTTATAGGGCTTGAATGACATCTCCTTGATGCTTCGACTAGGAAAGTATGGAGAACACCTTAAACAATTCAGATGGATGAACGAACGAAGAATGTCATCTCTACTTGAGCAATCCTCGTTCTATAAGCTTGTTCAACATCACAATTGTAGGAACGTTCTGCTCCCAAATCATCTGCCATAAATCTGCACAAGTGTCGTCCAGAGGTCCCTGATTTTTTAAATTTTTAAAATAATTTATTAATTAAAGAATATAGTTTGCTTAATTTCGACTCATTTCGACAACAAAGAAAACATTATACCTGACACAAAATATATTTCTGGCGAGTTTCATCCACTCGGATTGGAGAAGCATTGATGTAATTCTCATCCGATCCTAATGTGATACGATTTTGATCATCTAAAATAAATGCACAACTGATTTCAATGAATGCATAACTCACATGGCGAAATATCTCTATAGCGATTCTTATCTACATTCTCAACAGAGAAAGCTGCTTTACAGGAAAGCTTCAGTGCTTTTGTTCTCTTCGCTGTCTGAGAGTTGATTGCCTACAAAATGCCCATAGTATCTAATTTCAAATAGAATAGAAAATACCTGGAAGATATTTAGCCAGGACTTCGCTGCAATTTTCTCATGCTCGTGAAACTGCATCAGAAGATGTTCTTTTGCGGTTTTCATTTCACAATAGATTAGTGACGGGGCTGCATCTGCAAATAAACGCATTTATAACTAAAAGCACAATATAAATGGTCCTGAACAAAAGCGATAACTCCGAAGTATATAACAGGGCATATATCCTTAAACGTGTCGCAAGCAGCATTACATAATGGAATCAAAAGGAATAGCGAAATAGAGAGGGATTTATCAACAAACTATAACTTTCAAACGAAAGACGAAGCCTCGATTTAGGGACCACCGAACCGGAAACGAATCAGAGCCGGCAAATGTCGTGTCATGGAGTGGGAAACGTCGAAATACGGGAATTTAAATCTTCCACGTATTTTGGCTTTTTCCAGGATTAACCTATTATTTCGGAATGCGCCTTTACATTCTTATCATTAATACGAAATTCAGGTAACAAAGCACTACACATAAAAAAATTAGAAAATTCTGTGGACGCGATCATGTTTTAAATCCTCAGTGAAAATTGCATACTTGGCGAATTCGCTCGTTTTAATTAGCTTACGGCTTATTCTCGGAATGCGCCTTCTCGGTTTTGACTTCAGTATGATCAGTGTGCAGGAGTTAAACTTTTATCAAGTTTTTCCCGAAATCCATGGACGCGATCCTTGCGAAATAACTAACGGACAAAACAGTAAAAGACGTCATGTAACAAATGATTAAAACCCTTTGTTGATACATTCTTATATTTTATGTATTGCATTTGTATTAACCATTCATTGGAGTTCGAAATATGATCATTTGAAATATAGATTCAGTTAAATTCACTACTGCCTGCGGTTTCACTCTTGGATACCGTATACCTTGCGCACGTTTGTCCTGACTGATACCTTCACACAGAGAAAATGAACAATATATTGATCAATTATCAATCCGAAGGCGCCATTTTATTTCATGCTGTCAAGGAAAATAAAATTAAGAGTGTTTGAAATTCGAAAAGGGTGGCCTGCTTACCATGCCATGACCCACCGAACTGATTTCGTGCGTGACTGCACCGAGAGGGGCGGGGCTTAGGCGGGTAGGTCAGAACTCGCTGATTTAATTTTTTCACAACAATCTGAGTAAGTTTAATGAATTCTGCACTCCCGATTACCCAGATGCGCATAAAAATGCAATTATCGATCCGATCCTACAGTCGTTCCTCCTTCGTCACTACTCGATAACCTCTGTTTTGCAATCATAACGACTTTCCTGGTTTATTGCATAAGGCAAAAGCCGAACTGCTACAAGATAGGTGGAACAAATATAATGATGATACAATAGAAGACTAATGCTATCCTTTCCCTCGGGTTCCTTACTTTCTTCTCAATGCCTTGGGGGCGTGGAGGGGATATGGCGGCACCGGCTCTCGATCTCGCTCTGGAAAATAAAATATTAGTACTAGATAATTTTCCCCGTTCCCCCTAAGGTGGGGAGGTGGCTACTAAAAACCACCTATCTTGTTGCCTAAACGAACCAGAATGAGGAACTTCGTTTCTTTTCGCCCCATTTCGCTTTCGCTGAGTATCGCACAGCGAAATGGGGCTGACGCACAACTGCGATAAACACCGGAACTCTTAAGTCTACTTATGCAAAACTGCAATTATCGATCCGTTCCTACAGTCGTTCCTCCTTACGTCACTACTCGATAACCTCTGTTTTGCAATCATAACGACTTAAGAGTTCCTGGTTTATTGCATAAGGCAAAAGCCGAACTGCAGAAATCCAAAGTCTTAAAAAAAACGTTTACTGTCTCCACTCTCCATTCACTAATGGAAACAAAAGCACCATACCCACGCCGACTACTCGATAGTCGCCGTCACAAAGCGAAGTATGTCTAAAAGAAGAAGCAATTTACCATATCGATCGGGTTACAATAGGTATCGATTGATCGAACGAAAGGATACCACTATCCAACGTATTCTCACCCCGAAATACACTCAACGAACATGGGAACGTGTACTCTCAGTTTTCGAGACTAACCTTTACTCCGGAACTCCTACTTATTGTTACCTTATTCTCTCTCAAAAACCGATGGAAACTCAACCTCTAAGCTGCAAGACATCTATAGCAACCTTTACACGCTCAAAGAAAAGGGATGTGCTTCTAAAATGGACGTAGATTCTCACTCTATTAATGATACCATCTGGGGACGACGATAACCAGTGATGAATTATAGCACCGCACGGCGTGACTTACCCATATCTTTTACTCACCGAGACAAATGACGAGACGATCATCAGTGACGATCATCAGTGACGAAATGACGTGACGATCATCGGTGACGAAATGACGTGACGATCATCAGTGACGAAATGACGTGACGATCATCAGTGACGAAATGACGGGACGATCATCAGTGACGAAAAGACGAGACGATCATCAACCTGCACATAGTTAGCCGACGCGTCGCAATAATTAAATCGAAGAAATTGTGAAATATATAAGAGAAAATAACTAGAAGCCATTTATTTATACCTCGCAGGCGAGAATAAAACCTCAGTAATGACGACATACGACGAAATTATAAACATATTATCATAAACAACGAAATTAAAAATAATATTAGAAGACGCAAACTAAAAACCACCTATCTTGTTGCCTAAAGGAACCAGAATCCTTTCGCCCCATTTCGCTTTCGCTGAGTATCGTACAGCGAAATGGGGCTAACGCACAACTGCGATAAACACCGGAACTCTTAAGTCTACTTATACACGGCCTCCGGAATGCCGACATAAGGCAAGCGGAAAATGTCGCGACTATGAACTACAAAACAATTGCCTGAATCACGCACGCGTGTGCGAGAGTGATTACTGTGCGCTGCGCGTGCGGTTCAAATTGCCTGATTTTCACTTCCGGAACGACGAATCGCAAAGTGAACTTGGTCTTCAGGGTATTATTACCGTAAATCAGGCACTTGCACCGCATGATCGTGATTCAGGATCAGGATTTTACTGTATGTTTTTTGGAGGCCCGCTCGTTTTTCCTGATTTCCCCTGATTGGTAGCGACATTTTCCGCTTGCCTTATGTCGGCATTCCGGAGGCCGTGCTTATACAAAACTGCAATTTTAGAGGAACGTTAAAATTTTACGTGGTGGTTCCTAGCCTCGATTCGGGGCGCTGCCCGAACCAAAATGTACTGTATTTAGTTCCAGGTGCTTCAATGGGAGCAAAGTGATGATCAATCAAAATTAAAATGATAAAAGATTCTTGCATTATTATTTCAACATTTCAAAGATGATTCATTATTGTAAATATAATGTTTATTTAAATTAATGTTCGAATGGGTTTCAGGTTATGTCTGCCATAATCTCTATAAACTGCATGTATCTCCTATATAAATAGCTGCTGATGGACTATTTACAGATAGGAGAAGTCAGGATGATCGGAACCTTGACCCCCAACAAAATTATCTTATTTCTTTCGAAGTGTTCAAATCAATAAAAGAAAAAAGACGGGGATGTCTCCTTCTCCCTTCATTTGATCCCCCATCTCTCGGGATGAATGGTCGGATGATCTGTCTCCTTCTTCTCACTCTCCATCTCGCTATCTCCTTCGATTTCGACTTCATTAAGATGATCAATTATGACGATTGTATCGGCAGAGAAGTATCATCCCCCTTCCTCCATCCTCCCTCCTCCCCCTCCTCCCACCTCCCACCTTCCTCTTCCCTCTCCATTCTACTTCATTTGCAGAAGAAGTGTGTGATTGACTCTACTTGCTTTTTATCTACTAATGGTCAAAGCCCGACTCCCAAATTGGCAGTTATCAATGAGTATGAACCCGAAGCACTGCAACAAAATGTAGCCTGTTCAGGGTTCACAGTCAAGTTGAATGGAACTTTGAAACACATTGAAGGATTGATTTGCAGGCAGATAACCCGATTGAGTTATGAATTGGAGATGCAAGGGAGAGGTGAAGTATATCTGTTGATTCCCGGAGGGATCAAAATTGGATGCTACTTCCCTACTACGACGGACGATGGAAATAGAGGAGATGTGGATTTGGGGGTGAAATGATTGAGAAGAATGGATCCTTGACTCTCGATCTAATATTCTCCTTGAGCCATTCTTTGCATCTCCACTGGGTCGAGTTGAGGGATATCAAGTGAACGAGAATGTTCCTAATCCTTATAACGATAAGAAAGTTCCCATCCAATTCAATTACTGTCGATTCAGTGTCCAAACATACGGAGAAGATGTGATCATTCAGAATCAATTGGATCAATAATCATTTCCTTCAGCTCTTGTACGATCTTTTCGAGTTTGGACCCACGTTCCACAGTTCGAAAGATTTCCCCGCCGGATTGGACATCGCCAATCGAACTCTCGGTGAGTGAAGAAAAGAACGGAAGGAATTATTTAATATGATCGTATGAATGAGATTGGAAGAAACTACTCAGAGGCCCAAAATGAATGATGGTTTTTAGTTAAATGGGATTCATCGCTTTCCAATAAAACGGATACTCCCTTCTGGGAGAATAAGGAATTCCCTCTCACCCTCACAATCATTTTACTAGTGAGTCAATCCCCTATTATTCCTTCTCAATCTCATTCTTTTCCATGTTTTATTCTCGTGGCATTGCTTCAACCGATTGGGTGGAATCGGAAGAATGAGAAGAACTCGTGAGTTGTCCCCTCACTTTTCCTCCAACTATCACACCCTCAACACAGTTCGGAAACCACAACGACAAAAGAGAAAAAGAGGAGATGAGAGCAAGGAGAGTAAAGGTGATATTTATCCATTGCCTTCTCATTACTCTTGATTCTATTGAGATACTCCAACCACTGGTGATGGAGCCCCCGAAGTAACAGCGATTGATCCGACTGATGAGAATGAGAATGAGAATGAGCCATCGAAGAAGGGACCGACTGAATCAAAGGTCATTTCATCATATTCTCTTGGATTAAATGAGATGATTCCAGTTATAATCAAAAGAAAGTAAGGCTGAGAGTGAGAATAGAGGAGTCTAAGGGAGATCCCGCTGTTGATTCCTCAATCAAGAAGAGAAAGGGATAATAACCCTCTTTCCCTATTCCAGTCAATGAAAATAAAAATCTATAAGAATAATTTGCATTTATCCATACTATATAATAAAGCGCAAACGTTTGTGTGTCTGTCTGTGCGTCTGTCCGGTCTGGGCGTCCCGTCGTGTTTTGGTATGGTCATCCAGACATCGATCAAAAATCAATAATTTGGCATGGACGTCCTGGCATCGATCACAAATCAAAGATCAAAGATCAAACTACAAAAAATCAATAATCTGGCATGGACGTCCCGTCAAAGATCAAAGATCAAACTACAAAAAATCGATAATTTGGCATGGACGTCCCGTCAAAGATCAAACTACAAAAAAACGATAATTTGGCATGGACGTCCCGTCAAAGATCAAAGATCAAACTACAAAAAATCGATAATTTGGCATGGGCGTCCCGTCAAATATCAAACTACAAAAAATCGATAATTTGGCATGGACGTCCCGTCAAAGATCAAAGATGAAACTACAAAAAATCGATAATTTGGCATGGACGTCCCATCATTCATTCATTCATTTTCATTCATTCATTTATTCCGTTGATTTTGGTGATGTACAAGAGATTATCGAGAAGAGTGCAAGAAACGGAGGTCCGTCGATGGTGTCGAATCGGTTTTTTGCCGGGCAGCAAGGGTTGGGTAGGGGGAGGGTGGGGGGAGGGGGGTGAAGAAAGATTAAAGATCAAGCCAGTTACCAATAATTGAGTTGGGGTAGAATGAGGGGGGTTGAGAACGAATATAGTTACGAAAAACGTTGTGAGAAGTATTAACAATTTCGGGTGGGAGGGAATTCCAGTTGAAATGGTTCTTGAGGCAAGGGTGGAAGAAGAGTTATGCGGAATAAAAGGCAAAGAGATACGAAAATTGTGGCAATTACGAAGAGTGCGAGTAAGAGGAGTACAAGTGAACAGAGAGGAAACATCCATAGAATACCGGTTATTAACAATTGACTGGAGAAAAGTGATATCCATAATAAATAAAAGTGATATCCATAATAATAATAAGTCAAAGATCAAACTACAAAAAATCGATAATTTGGCATGGACGTCCCGTCAAGTATTGGTTTTGCTTAGAAGACGCCGTGACATCTCATAACACGCTAGAACACGTTAGAATGCAATTTTATAAGCTTATAAAACTTTTAATGACGAAATTATTGAGAGGGGAGCGAAAGAAGAGAAAGGGAATAGGAGGGGAGGAAGAGGGAGGCGGAGGAGGGGGAAGGGAGGAGGAGGGGTGGAAGAGGGAGGCGGAGGAGGGGGAAGGAGGAGGAGGAGGAGGAGGAGGAGGAGGAGGAGGAGGAGGAGGAGGCGGAGGAGAGGGAGAACAATGAGGATGGGAGGGAGAGGGGAAGGAGAAGAGCGAAGAGCGAAGAGAAGAAGATGGGAGGGGTAGGGAAGAGAGGGAACAAATGGGAGAAGAATAGAGGAGGTATAGGTAGGGGAAGCGGTGAGAGGGATGAGGGGAGGAAGAAGGGGGGTGAGGAGGGGAGGGAGAGGGGAAGGTGAGAGTGGGAGGTGAAAGAGGGGAGGGAGAGGAGAGGGAAAGGGTAGGGTGAGAGGCTACTAACACGTAACCCGACATACGCCTGTCGATGCACGCGCCTTGGCGCGTGCGATCGGCTGGTTGACATATATAATATGATATATTATATATCGTACTTCCAAAACATTTCCGAACAGATTTACATTTCTTAAGTAACTAGCTGGACGGCTGAGAAAATTTGAGTTATCGAAAACCTTTTATTGAGATACAATCAGCGGACTCGCCACGTAGCGCTCCACTCTTTTCTGCTATGTGTGAGGGATTCTAGAAACTCTCAGAATAGTGAGGTACGGGTAGTGCACGAACTAAAATGAATGAGTGGATTTGTGGTGTTGCGTGTGATTTGGATTCCTCGACAGTTTTTCGTCTGCGCATCTTCTTGCGAGTGGTCCTTTTACGTTGACTGACCCGTCCGTGCATTATTCAAATAAAATAATGAGATTGAAAACTTGCATCTCAAATATCAGAAATCTTCTTTTGATGTGTATTTCGACTTCAAAAAAACATTTGACAGTATCGATCATCGCCTCTTACTCAAAACTTTCCAACCTAGGGTTCTCATCCCATATTGTTTCCTGGTTAGGTAAACTACCTTTCCAATAGGTCTCAGTATGTTCCCATTGGTAATACTCTGTCTGCCCCCTCTCCTGTTACTTCAGGGGATCCTGTATCGGACCGCTTCTTTTCATCCTTATTGTTAATGATTGGCCAAATAACTTCCCCCTGAGATTAAATACGGTATTTACGCCGATGATCTTAAGATCTACGCTCAAGTTCCGTTACATTTACACATTCTTCAATCTGCAATTGACTCGTGTACTCATTGTCTCAAGAGTGGAACCTCTTCCTTTACGAGTCTAAATGCACTGTTGTTAATTCTGGTCCCATCTCCCACCATACTTCTCACACTATTAATGGGCACCCTCTCCACGCATCTCCTTTCATGAAAGACCTCGCTGAAGTTTAATGCTCACATTTCCAAAATGACATCCAAAGCTAGATCTCAGGTTGACATTTTGTTCAAATGCTTCTTTTCTTCTGACCCCGATTTGTACACACGCGCTTTCACAACTTTCATCAGGCCCTCACTTGAGTACTGCTCTGTTGTTTGGTCTCCACGTGCAATTAATCTTGCAAACCACGTTGAAGATGTTCAACGCACCTTCAATCGTCGTTTTTTCGCGCGCTGTCAAATTTTGTACACATCCTACCCCGATAGGATTTCCATTATTTCCTTACAAAAAAAAGAGCATAGCCGACTGATTACTGACATTTTCCTAAGTCTCACTCAAGTTTTCTGACTAGGACAATCGACAGAAGGAACGCATTTTCATCTGAAATCTTAACAAGCTCACCGAATGCATTCCGTTCTTTTTTTGTCTACCGTCTCTCTCTTTCTCTTCTGAGTCGCTTCTGCGTCTCTAACATTTTACCAACCCGCTGCATCGTCCGAAAACCCAAACCCCACCAAAGCGTCGCATCGATTCAACGAAGACGGACATCCACCAAATCAATCACGAAATCTCAGAATCATTCCCTTCCCTTATAGGGGCGGATAAATAATTGAATTGAATTGAATTATACAATCATTTAGGAGGTCTGAGCGTCCAAAGAATACAGTTCATAGTTCAGATAAAATAGGGATTAATTCTCAGATAAGAGAGATTCATTTTCTGAATGATTGCGATGGTCTGACCGTGGAAGGAATATATGTGACCTATTTCTGAGATCATTCAAAGTCTACGACAGAATGTTGATGAACTGTTGTTGGGGGGGGGGGGGGGTGGTAGGAGTGGATAGACATATGAGGCTCAATACTTTATCATACTCTTACGAATCCCTCTTTAAAGCTATCGAAGTCACAATTCAGTCTTGGGCTATACAAGTACAAAATAGTCGGTGAGGGCATGGAGACGACTTGGATATCGAAGTACGTGTTTAGATTGTGTGCGTTGATTGAAACAATTGAGGAAATGAGTGAGACTAGAGAGGAGAAGATGCTGGAAGGGGAAGGGCCAATGAATGGATAGACTAGAGGAGAGACAACGGACGAATGAATGTCGTGGACTAGAGAAATGAAGAAGAGGTATCCTGTCGCAGACTATATCTCGAGAAGTGAAAAGAGGGACGAGAAAGGGGGGACTAAGTAGTCTCTTGGCAAGAAGGCACCAGTCCCTACAAGGAGACGATCTAGCGCTCAATGTGACTAGAACAAATGAAGAGGATGAATGGGCACCGAATGAAAAGTAGGAAGGGAAGGAAGTGAATGAGAACATTCCATCTAATAGGAGGAGAATGAGAGTGTACACTTACAAGGGACAAAGGGCGCACTACTCATTCCATAACCGGGATACTTCCTGTTATCATACATTACGAGTCAATGAGTAGTATGTCCAAGGGGTGGGGCCATGGGGGCAGGGCAAGGAGAGATACGAAGAGTGATAGTGTCAGAGGAGAAGGTATTAGAACTCTGCGAACTCCTTTGCACATTTTTCAGTCCCCGAAATACGGAGTGGTTCCTCTTCATAATCGTCGAAATTGGATGCATCTCCAGGCCCTCTGCACTTAGGAAGGAAAGGAGCTTCGACCTGTAATCATCCTTCTTAATCTCAGTCATCCAGTGGGGGGGGGAACCATCGACTGACTATTCCACTCTACACCACAACCACAACTTCTATCTAGATTATCATGCTGAATGAGTTAAGCGATAGAGAGGAGGAGATGCATACTAGAACTCGATGAATTTGTCGGAGTGATGATTAGTGAGGGGATCGACAGTGACATCTTCTTCCTCATTCACTTCTTCCACGAAATGACGAGTATCCGCTGGTCCCTCGACTCTTGGATAAAGAGCCTCGAAGAGACGACCAGGCTCTGTCTTTGAGAAGGAAGGTGGCTGGATCTGTACGATACAGAGAATGCACAACAGAGAGACACACGAGAAGGCAATCAACTCAGGATATCCATGCACTATTCAAGCATCTACCATGCACTCATTCCATCTATCCATTCAATCGTACCTTCCGTTGATAGATAGCAATCCAATCAGTCGATCCGAACCATTTGTGGTTCTTGATATCGGCAACTCCGTTTTTCAAGTTACCGTATCGCTTTGTCAAATCGACCTGGAGAAGATTACGGTTTGTATTGGTTCTACATTGAATTTATATTCACCTGAAGAAGATTCTTGAGAAGATCTTTCAGTTCATTTGAGAAATGTGACGGGAATTTGACCTGGAATATTGTTGATTGGAACCTGGAACTGGGAAATTTCCTTCATAATTTGCTACATACAACTAGATAATGAGATAAGATCAGGGCTATAAATAAATAATTTCCCGTTGTGTTTCCCATTGCTATCACCTTTCCGGACACGATCTTCTCATAAATCTGAATGGGTTGATCAGCGAAGAAGGGAGGATATCCAGCTGCCATCTCGTAGATGAGCACACCCAATGCCCACCAATCAACTGCCTTGTTGTATCCCTGAACTCATACTCATTCACATCCATCCCCCCTCCCTCTTCCTCACCTTGGAAAGGATAATCTCAGGGGCAAGATACTCGGGTGTTCCACACAGTGTCCACGTCCTTCCCTTTACTCTCTTCGCAAACCGAAGTCAGTTATCTTGAGATATCCAGTGGAATCAATGAGAAGATTCTCCGGTTTGAGATCTCGATAGATGAGATCGAGTGAATGAAGATATTCGAATGCGAGTACGATCTGTGCCCCATAGAAGCGTGAATGGGGTTCACTGAATCGCCCGATTCTCCGTAGATGGGAGAACATCTCTCCTCCACTGATGAACTCTAGTACCATGTACAGATTGGAGTTGTCCTGGAAAAAAATTATTGATTCAATCTTTCCTATCTTTTGATCTCATTGCCACACAGTTACGAAACGGTTCTTATTTGCAAATTATTTTTCTCGCTCTTCTCTTGCATGTCTTTCCCCTTCGTTTCCCTAGCAATCCCCATTTAATTCCACATGCGAGAGAGAAAGAAGAGAAAGAGCGATGGAAGGGGGCTAAAAATGGACGAGGAGCGTATTCCTCCCCTTATTTCTCTCCCGTAGGCAGATGGACAGAGAAGGGAGAGAGTGAGGAGAGAGAAGGGGTTGAAGGGGGGGGGGGGAGAAGGGAGAAAACAGCAGCATGAGAAGGCGCTTATTCATATAGGAGAGACGGAATTGCAGCCAAAAATAGAGAGAGGAGGGAGAGGAAGGAGGGGAGATGAAGGATGATGAAGTCTCTTCTCACCTTGAATGAGAATGCCATATTGACAAGGAAGGGGAAGTCAATAGCTTGGAGGATTCTCTTCTCATTCAGAGTATGTTCCACTTGCTTCAGTCTCACAACCTGCAATCGATCCATTCAATCTCCATTCCCCTTCCCTCCTCCGCTTCCCCCCTTCCTTCCCCCCCTCCCCCTTCCCCTCTCACCTTTTGCTTATCGAGTATCTTCATGGCATAGTAATTTCCAGAGTGTTTATGTTTCACAAGCATCACTCTTCCGAATGATCCCGTCCCCAATGTCTTGATCCGATCGAAGTCATCCAATGCAGCTGTGTTCTGAAGAGGGAGAAATATATGGGAAAGAGGGACGAATTGAGTCAACAACTATTCCATTCTTTGACGCCTTATTCAACCCTATTTGCCTGAGAGTCGTGAGATTTAGTATTTATCCCCATTTCATTATGTTTATGGTTTCTAAAAATAGTTTGTCTGCGGGAATGTTTGTCGCTTTCCGAAGCCATCAAATTGAAGATGTCATTACGCATATATCCTTGAATCGATTACTCGCACCTACATGGAATGTCCATTCCAAGCTTCTATTCGTGTCAATTGGGAAAAGAGAAGAGGAAAAGAGGGAGAGAGAAGAGCGAGGAGAGAGAGAGAGAGTGCGGAGAGAGAGGCGAATAACTAGGAGTCCAAAAATAGAATAGGAGGATTTAGTGAGTGAGAGAAGGATCGAGAAGGGACAAATTGTTATTTTGAATGTGAAGAGGAGGAGAAGAGAGAATACGCGTGACTTTGAAGAAGAGAGAGAGAGAGAGAGAGAGAGAGAGAGAGAGAGAGATGATGATGATGATGATGATGATGATGATGATACCTTCTCTCTTTGGTAGACACTGAGGAGATGGGCCTTGGTCCAGAAGATATCAGCTGGATGAGGAGAGGAAGAAGTGGAAGGAAGAGAAGGAAGAGGAAGAGATTGACGACGATGAGGACCATCGAGAAGAGGAAC
>BTSX01000005.1:22439595-22463473 GCA_036245825.1 Pristionchus entomophagus
GTAAGTCGACCATAATGGAGAGAGGGGGAGAGGAAGGGAGAGGGGGGGGGGGAGATGGGGGGGGGGGGAGGAGAGACGGGAGGAGGGAAGGGGAGGCATAAACGAGTTGTTGAGAGTATCGAGAGAGAGAGGGGGGGGGCAAAAAGGTAGAACGAGACAATGTCAATGTGTATTCCTATTTTTAGTGTGAATGGGATGGAAGAGAGAGAGAGGCAAATTGGATCAAGGCAAGTATTGTAGTGAGGGAGTGGAGTAAGAATGGGGAGGAATCAGTCTTGGGGGGGGAGGGGAAGTACTCCCCCTCCCCTCCCCTCTCTCTCTCTCTCTCTCTCTCTCTCTCTCTCTCTCTCTCTCTCTCTCTCTCTCTCTCTCTCTCTCTCTCTCTCTCTCTCTTTCCTCTCTCGGGGAGCATCGATACGCCCAGTCGTCGATGGCATTGTGAGTGTGTGTCTCTGTTTGGCTTCTTTTCTTTCTTCCTCCCCTTCTTCCGAGGCCTACCCCCTCCCCCCCCCCTCTCACCCCCCCCCCCCCCCCCCTCCCCCTCCTAGCATGGACCTCTCCTCTCTCATAGAAGTAGAGAGAAGAGGATGCAGACTAGGATAGAACGAGAAGACAAAAAACGACGGCGTTGAATCGAATGGACGATGAATGGAGGACTGAGAGAGGAGAGGAAAGAGGAGGAGGGGAGAGAGGGGGGGAGAGGGGGGGAGGTGGGGGAGGGGAAGAAGATCCAGTCAAGTATAGTTGCGATTGTAGTTAAAGCGAGGAGCTAACGATGAGTTTATGAAGACAGGAATAATCGAGGAGAATTATGAAGAAATGAAGAATAGGAGAAGTGGAAGAGGGAGACGAAGAGGAAGAAGAGAGTCCTTGTGTAGAGAGAGAGAGGGGGGGAGGGGGGGAGGAATGATGAGACAGACGATTAGTCCTTCCCCCTTCTTCCCTTCTCAGTCATTTCTACTCTCGTCAATCGACTAGATGGAATACTCGATAGAAGACAGTGCAAGTGGGTGTCTCTCACTATACATTCACAAGTGATCACCCATTGGAATGAATTGGCGACTCATTGGAATGGACTAACCGTGTGTTTGATTATTTCCTTGATACAGAGATATATTGGCAGTCTGCTGAGTGATGACAAGATGTTCTCCCCTTCGTTCTTTCCCTTGAGAAGTAGCTGCATTGCCCATTATGGGACGAGCAAATCGGAAGGAGAAACGGATGGAGAAGGAGGAGGAGATCCCTGTGAGGATGGAGGATCAGATGGATGGATAATCAACAGAGAGAGAATGAGGAATGAGAGACACGAAGGAGTAAGAGTTACACCACAACTCATCGATTGAGAAAAGAAGAAGAGAGGAATCAGTAGTTGATATGAGAGAAGAAGAAGAAAAAGATGAGGAATGAGGATTGAGTCAAGGACTCGCACCTTCTTCTTCTCTTTACCTGCCCTCTTCTTCCTCAACAGAGCAACGGAAATGAGTGGGAGAGACTTGAGAGACAAGGCAAGGGGGAGGGAGGGGGAGGGGGAGAGGGGGGGGATGGATTGACCATCTTGGGAATGAACGTGATCATCGATTGTCAACTGTCGTATCCATGGAAAGAAAAAAGGAGAAAATAGATAGGTTTAAGGTGAGAAGAAGTCAAATGGAGAAGGAATGAGAGATATGGAAGGAGACGATTATGAGAAAGAAAGAGAGAGAGGAGATAGAAGATAGAGAAGAGAACAGGTGAAGAGATGACTGTGAATGAAGTCATGATTGGAGAAGGAGGGAGGAGGGGGGAGGGGGGGGAGGGAGACATCCACCATGGATCCTTCCACTCTATTATTCATAAAGTCTAGATTGAGAAGATCGTGGAATAGAGAAGGAATGAAGAGGAGAGAATACTCCTATCGATGATGATGGTGATGATGAAGTATGGTTAGAATGGAATACACATAGATCCACCCCACTTCTCTTCCACCGCACGTCCTTTGCTCGTATCAGATATAACATTTTAGTCCCGTGAGGGAATTGAGTCCTCTTGCACTCAGATGGAAGATAGAGATCATACCTAGTTCCACCATTGCACTATACTTATCAGCAAAAGACTACATATTTCATTTTCAATTCAATTAATACTGGATTCCTGTTCCTGGTTTCGAATTAGCCGATGGATCCGCATAATCTGACCTGTATTCTCTTCAGCATTCAATGGACGGAGTGACATCTTGTTAGATGGAATTGGAGAAAGAGGACGAGGGGGAGGGGGAGGAGGAATACGATGGCACATCACACCGAAGATAGATACTACAGACTCCCAAAAGAATCGGATCATTCCACTCTTCTAATCGTTTCTAAGAATAGAATTGGGTTGTGGCTCTTCTCTTTACGCCTTTTATATCACTTCCTTGATCAGTTTGACACGATGGGAATTCATTGAGGAGATGAGGAGAAGAGCATGGAGATGGCCATTGAGAGAACAGAGATAGATAGATTACGGTAGATTGGAGAGAAGAACAGAGGAGGAGAGACAAGTTAATGAGGGAGAC
The DNA here is from genome assembly GCA_036245825.1 of Pristionchus entomophagus. Lineage (NCBI taxonomy): Eukaryota > Metazoa > Nematoda > Chromadorea > Rhabditida > Neodiplogasteridae > Pristionchus > Pristionchus entomophagus. The sequence continues at coordinate 22,442,129 of BTSX01000005.1, forward strand.
TCAATGATAGATGTCAAGGAATCGAGTGATATAAATAAGTTATATTTGTATATCATCATGAACTCATATGGAGCGATAGAGTACAGTCTCACTGGAATGGAAACTATCTCCACTCGTGAGTGCACTATTCTATTTTTAGCCATTCCAACTCTCTTTCTCTCTCTCGTTTCTTCCTGGTTCACAACGTCAAACCGGCTGGCGCAACCCCTATCATTGCATCTGTGGACAGAATCAGAGGATACAGATTAGTTGAATAACCATACGATTAGGAAAGTAAATTGAATTATATATATAATCTTCTCGTATTTAAAAATGCGGACTCACAATGCGCTCCAACAGCCAGTTGAAGAGGAGTGGGTGATAGAGGAGGAGGGAAGATATTGAGAGGAAGGGATCCAACACCGAAGAGAGAGACGTATGACTCCCAGAATTGACGCCAGTCCGATGGAGAAAGGGAGGAAGCCAACCAGGCCAACCATTCCTCCCAACTCAATGGTCTTTAGTTTTAATTTAATCACACAGAACGGCATATGTTAGCCTAGGATGACTGTAAGATGAAAAAAAAAAACAAAAAGAATCATTGAATATTTTTAAACTCTGAAATTCGTTGAAAACTTATGCAGATTCGAAACTTTGCTATTATAACATGAATAAATTACCCTCAATCAAAAAAAATTAAATTTGAGTTTATCAAAGTATAGATAGAGCTACAGTCTGTAACAGACCTATCAAAATTCATATTTAATTTAAAGTACTCCTCGATTTTCTCAATTTTCTCGTTTATTTATTTTTTTGTGATTACGGTGTACCAATAAAAAAGTTTCCAACATGCAAACATACCGGAAACTAGGAATCCGGCTAGGAATTTAGGTTCAAACTTCTTGTCAAAACTTTTGCAAATTTTCGCAAACTCGAAATTTTTCAAGAAATAGTACGTGCAAATGGAATCGTTTCATCCCAAAAAAATATCTCATAATTTTTTTTTTAAATAGGTAAAACCTTGACATCGCAATTCGCATTGAATTAGCATTGATTCGATTGAGAAAGTATCAAAGTCTGATATCAGTGGGGTCATATTGTTTTTAGTGCCCGTGACTCTATCCCACTATCAATCCCACTATCGATGATTGTGCCTTTGATCCTCTCAAGTAAAGATTCTAACTCGAAGTTAATCGATCTCATTCTCAACGCCTATTTTCAACCTTTGATCAGATAAATGAATAATAAATTCTTTGATTTATTTTCAAATGAGATTAGTTCGAAATGGCCTCTCAACTCACTTTGATGCATTTAATTGAGAGAGTAATTGTAGATGATGAGGAGAGAAATGAGGGAGATCCTGAGAGAAAAGAGAAGTGACCAATGAATCAATCAATAGACTCAGAAGAGAGAAGGGAAGGGAACTGACGATAGGAGGGAGAGGAAGGATAGGGAGAGATTCCAGCTGAATTCCTATTGAAGATGTGATGGATGAAGTGGAAGGAGTCTGATCATCATCGGATCGATCTACTTCCATCTCTTGATCCATGATGGAGAGTGAAGGAAGGAGAGGAGGGGGAGGGGGAGGGGGAGTGGGGGGGAGGGGGAGGGGGGAGAAGGGAATCGAGGAGGGGAGAGGGACTGTCTCTTCTCTCACTCTGTGTGCTCTCTTCCACTACAAACATCGGCCCTCTACCGTTCCTCATTTGAGCCCTTCCATCTACTCCCCCCCTCTCCCCTCCCATCTCCCTTTTCTTACTACTCGGATACTCCATCCTATCGAGTGTGCTCATTGAAGTACAGTCCAAAGACAGATCGATTCAAAGCTTATTTGCACTGTGAGAGTCTATTTGTGGTGAGGATTGGAAAAAGACGGCTGGTCTAGGGAAGGAAATCTTTAATCATCCACTCAATGGGTGAATTGATATGAATTGAAGTGAGACCATTCATGGTCTCTGATATGGGAAGTGATGGGGGAAGGAATGGCAATGGGAGTCAAGAGGGGGAATATACTCGTGATGGAATGGGATATGGATGATGGAAGGGGCGAAGTCAATGGGAAGATCAATGATTGTTCCTTGTGGATAGAGCAGATAGAGGAGTATTCATAACTATGCCCGGAGGTGGTCGAGAGGATAATTCAAAGAGATACGTACTCCGTCTGCAAGAATATCCATTCCATTATTCTTTTTCGGCTATTTAATTCTCATTGATCATTGATCGATAGATCCCTACTGCATCAAAGACTGATAAATATCAATTCCGAGCCATCTGACCAACGATCTCGTAGCTTTGTTGACTTTCCGAAAGGCAAGCGAGAAGTTGCAAAAGTTTGCACATTCCATTTTCCTATGGCCGTGAACGTTTAGAGATCAAAGTCCAATGTGATTCTCATCATCTTTTGACTGGTTGGAATATAATGGGAATAACTGACTCTTTCTTGTGACATTGACAGAATCGAGTAGTCCATAGGACGAGAATTGTGATTATTATGAAGACAACGGAGGATAATTAGAATGAGAGGGGAAGTAGGAGAGATGGAAGAACTTCACCATCCATGTCTTCTCTCAAACAGATACTCTTCATTACAGAATCCCGTCTATTGAGAATTATACTTCTACGTTCATAAGTCCCTCTAATTTCATTGCTTAATTTGTACTATCCGTACTTCGTAAACGTTTCCGAACAAATGTACATTTTGTAAATTATTTACATTTTTTTTGCATTTTGCTGGTTCCCAACTAAAATTTATAATTATTGTTTCTTATTTTTTATCCACCCCGATTTCCGGGAAAATACAAAAATCCGACGGTGAAATATTCCTAGAAATACGATTAAAAAGATTACGGTAGTATCGATTAAAACCCTCGTCCCTACCGTAATCTCAGTTTCTTTTCTATTTACATAATAATTGCTCTCTTTTTAATCGTATTTCTAGGAATATTTCACCATCAGATATTTGTATCTGCCCGGAATTCGGGGTGGATAAAAAATAAGAAACGATAATTATTAATTTTAGTTGCGAACCAGCAAAATGCAAAAAATGTAAACAATTTACAAAAAGTAAATTTGTTCGGAAATGTTTACGAAGTACGATAGATAATATTGATTGGATGGAATGATAATGATTGTATCTACCTCGTTCACAGAATGCTTCGTCTCTCTGGTATGGACAGTTGATGCGCGAATTGCAGACTAATTGATGGGGAATACAATTCTCATCCCCACACGAATAGAGGGAGAACTGGGAGCAATTCTTGTCTGGAAGGGAATCATTCCATTCCTTCCTCATATTGGCAGTTCGTGCTAGGCACAAATTCATTTCATCCTTCTTTTCTCACGTCTTGCATAGGCCGAATAATTGGCTGAGATGAATGTATCCCTTCTGATGGTTGAATTGAGAGTGAATAGACGAAGGAAGAGAGTATGATGGGAAGTGAAGATGGAAGCAGCAGAGGCCCCACACAATCTGACACATCAGAGTCCATATTAACCATTCCATTCTCTTTAATCAACGGACACATTAGTTCTCCTCCGAGAAAAAATCGAATATAACTAGACAGAAGATTATTTCATAGTGTATTCCTAGTGCATCAAGAATTTTATTATGCTCACCTCTTGACAGGTTTATCGAAGGTGTTTCCAGTGTATATTTCGAGAAAATTAGATGCGCATCTATTGGGTTCTCCCAGTGTAAATCGATCGATCTGAGAAGTGAGGAGAGTCAATAATTACTTCTTTCTCTCTTTTACTTACATTCAACCATACTCTAAGATTGGAAGGAACTTGGATCTTCCATACACATTCAGACTCACGAAGGGATGAATCCTCATTCTGAAACTGTTTACTTTACCACTGTTTACGTTGAAAGAAATATTTTTTAAAAGTCCAACTCCAATTCGTTTGCAGACATTTTCCTCCCCTTGACCTAATTGAAACTCAATCACTAATCGAAATGTTGCACATTTTCCGAGAATTTCCAATTAGCGATTAAAGTCTGGATGTCTCTGCTCTCTTTCTTCCCACGTTCACAATGAATGAGTATTCTGACCACAGTCTCTAGTGCACTCGTCGTCTCTATCTCTCCATCGAATCCATGGGAAAGATCGAAGTGACAACCTGGAAGGAAGAATGTCATATAGAATCAGATGAGAGAAAAGACAGAGAAAGAGTTCATTCACATCACTATTAACCTTTCCATCCATTGAATCTATGGAAGGGAAGGAGTATCTAGGTAGGCCCCCCCTCCTACCCATGAACATAAATGGGTTACCTCCAACATTTGGATGCTCATTGTGATATGCCAATCTGAATTCGTAATTGGCAGTGAATCCTCCATATTGAAGGGCATCATCAGAATGAAATCTGATCCACATATAGCCTGGAATGGAGATCATTTCCGTCTCTTCTCTCCTCTTCCATTCAACCTCATTCCCTTCCCATCGCCCCTCTCTCTCTCTCTCTACACGGCGTCAGAATGAGGTTATCCCTCCCTCGTCTTTCTTCCTTCCTGACCTCCCCTCCCCCCCTCCCCCCCCACCTCCCCCCCCCCTCCCCCCCCCCCCTTTCCCCCCCCCTCCCCCCCTTCCCTCCCTCCTCTCCTCCTCTTCTGCATTCACGTACAATCAACACAATCCTCACTCCCTCTACTTCAATGGATTCTCCATCCAAATTCTCTCGATCATCCAACAATAATCTTCTGAACTGACCAGAAGTGGCTCTAATATCTTCTCTGGGAAGGGAATTTCCACAGTATCTTCCGATCAACGGGGAGAAGCCATAAGGACCATCTCTTAGCTCCTGCAGTCAACTCTTATTTTAACGAGAACCTTCAATGTCCAAAACATCCAGTTCAAAAACAGTCTTTAAATGTTGATTGCTTTGTCTACGAAAGGACAGAAGTGAATGAGGAATAAGATGAAGGGCCAACCAGATAATCATTGGGACAATCGATGTGATTCTCATTGAAGACTCCCCTTCGATCGTACGTCTTCTCTATCTGGAATTCCATCGTTCCTATCTCTCCTCCCCCTCTCCCCTCTCCCCCCTCCTCCCTCCCTCCCTCCCCCCTCTTCATCCCTCCCTCATCTCATTCTCAATATGCTGCAGGAGGATCATTGCTCACTTGGAAATAATTTCTGAATATGACATGAATCTCGAATCCCTTTGTAGCCCGAATGACTCGAATGCAATCCTGAAGAGAGAAAGAGAGAGAGAGAGAGATAGAAGGAATAAGAGAAGAGGGAGCACAACAGAGTGTTGCTTCATCTCTTTCTCTTGCGTAGGGAATAATTCAATCAAAATGAGGGGGTGAAACTATGGATGAATAAATGATGAATCCCACTATTGTACCTGTTTGGATAGATACTGTAGAGGGTAGTTGGGGGAAGAGAAGGTCTTCGGATCATAGACTGGTTCTCCTCTGATGAGAGATATTCCATGGATGGAGGAACAGGAGTCATTGGGATCTGAAGGGAAGGAATCTCTTGACCCACTCCTACTCCATCCATCTCTCTCTCTCTTCTCTTCTCTTCTCTTACCGGGGGGAATCTCAGCTGAATCTGAGAATGAAGGGATACGAAGGGGGCTCATTGTATGGAAGAGACAGATGAAAGGAAGGAGAAGAAGGAGGGACATGGGAACATCCCTGTCGATCTGAAGAGATTGAGATAGAGAACATGATGAATCAAGAAGGGAATGGATGAGAGGGATAGAGGGGGGGGGGGGGGGAGGAAGGGAGTCTCACCTACTTGCCCTTCCCGTCGAGTCCCGCGTTTTCCCTACTTGCAAAGTGGATAAAAGTGGAAGGGATGGGAGAAGGAGATGGAGGAAGAGGGGGGGGGGGGGGGGTGAGAGGGAGATGGAGGGAAGAGCTTAGCTAATTATTCTCCCCGATACACTCGAATGTGTGGAGACCGACGAGAACATAGTGGGAGACGGACGGAATGGACTGAGGGAAGAGAGGAGGGAGGAGTCTGTCTCCCCCCCCCTCCCCCTCCCTCTCCAGACATCCATAACCATGAAGATGAAGATATCTTCATCCTCCGAATTCCCCCTCTCCCCTCTCCAGACATCCATAACCATGAAGATGAAGATATCTTCATCCTCCGAATTCCCTCTCTCGATCCCTTCTTTCCCAATTCAATCTCTCTTCCGTTGCAATGTAATCGGGAGAAGATTCCCCCAATCTGCTTCTCCGACCCTCATTCGATTCCATTTGAGATAGTTCGCATTTTTTCTGGCCAAGTGACGGAAAGTTGAGAACCGAGCAGTTGTGAGTGTAATCTAAGGGTCTGGGGAGTGAAATGAGAGGGGAGGAGGGGGAAGGGGGAGGGTCGAATCCCTATCAGAGAAGAGGCCCACAAGTGTCTAATCTGCCAAACTAACAATGGGTCAGTCTAGTTTTCTTTGAATTTTCTTTTTCTAATCAATGGTGAGCAACGTAGATAGACGATATGGAGAGAAATATCAATAGCTGTTCTCCTATTCAGACGCTCTCTCCATTCTCACCCCCATCCTTGAACGATTCAATCAATTATTCAGTGAAGTGAGTTCATTTCCTCTTCTCTCGTTTTTTATAAGGCCCTTTCCTTGACATCTTCTTCCTTTTTGATCTCTCCCATATTTCTGGAATCACAGACCATAGTTCCTGATCCAATCCCTCATTCCTCCTTCTCTCAGAATAATCTGGATGAACTGGTGTCTCTCTATGGTCCCGATGCAGTTATGGTCACTCGGGGAGAATCGTGTGCCTATGGAAGAGAAGGTAGACTGACCCCTCCCCCCCCCTCCCCCCCCCCCCCTCCCTCCCCTCCCTCCCTTCCATCTCTAATTTCAGATATCAAGAAGGGTCTAGCTGAATTCACTGCAAAGGGAAAGATCGACTCCAAGGTTCATTCCAATCCCTTCCTTCAATCAATCGATATTCAGATGGTGAATCGTCAGATAGAAGGAGTGGGAGATCACATAATCCTTCGGGCCGAATTCGATGCTACAGTACTCTCGACTGGAGAGCATATCAAGGGTACTGTCACACCAGAATGAGTAGCATTGGGCACTGTGAAATCAAACAGGCGCAAAACGTTACATGCGAACCTTTTCTCCCATTACGTTTTCCTTTATTATTTTTATAATATTATTATTGTGTTTTTCAGGCAAGTTCCAGCAGATTTTCCGCAAAGAAGGCGATGCATGGCTTATCATCTACGACGAGTTCCAGGGCTGACTCCTTTTATTACCATTCATTCGTTCAACAAACAGAGATCAGATTGCGAGTGTAAAAACATACTGCAATTGTGAATAAAGCATTCAAAACTACAAGTGGGTCGATGTGGAATCAAACAAACTTGAAGAGGCAAGTCTTCAGGGGGTAAAACATCAACGCCATTCTAGATATATGATAACTGAATACGAAAAAGAACAAAATGTCGTCTAACTGAGATTTATCTTGCTATAGCTATTTAATTCATTTGGGAAAATCGATAAATCCGATTGTGATGGTTCACGATTATTAAACATACTTCCACTAGTCAATGATGAAGATATGATACGAAAAAGGCCACTCGACGGGAATCATTCGGTGATGGGAAGTGTGAATAGAAGGGGGATGGGGAGAATCAATGATTGGAATGAAATACGTGCGTGCAACATATTGGATAGAGACAAAAACTGATAAAAATATTTCGTTAGCAATCGAGATAAAGCTCGTAGAAGGGAATGAGATGACAAAACTCATTAATAGAAAGATATAGAGTATGATCATGTGAGAATTGATGGGATGGATCAAGGGTATCAAGGGTCTTCTATAGATAATGGATGGATGGGCGGTCTGTCGGATTGTGAACGAAAATTGATCAGTGGGAAAGTCTCATAAGGACAACTAAGGGCATAGAATGAAAAAAATGCAAACGTGCAGAGGTATGAGAATGGAGAGGGAATGAATAATTGGAAATGATAGGATGTAGATTGAACCACACGGCTCGTCTTGCTCTTCTCTCTCTTCCCTTCAGTGAGAATGCGTTGAATTCCTACAATGGACATATTATATGCCCACCCCTTCATTGAATATCATTGGACCCTCTCTCAATCCTATCTCTCTTCCCCCCCCCCACACTGACCCATGGGCATGATCAGAGTGATCATGGGGAATCTCGATTAGTCTGAATAGGCCAATCAATGAGAATCCAGCCAGCATCACCACTAGCTTCAGCATGTTATTGTGCTCGTTGTCTCTCTCATGGAGAAGAATCTGAAGGGAATCAATTGAAGGGAAGGAGACAGATGGGAAGAGGAGATATTAGATGGAAATGTTATCTTTTTAAATACTTAAAAAGTTTATCACCATACGCGATTTCATGGTGAATTGCATCAAAGAAACAGGCATCATAATGTGATGGATGGGATACCTCGAAGAAGGTGACATAGAGGAAAGTGCCGACAGCGAGTCCTTGGAAGACAGTGATGAGGATATCCTTGGAGAAGGAACCCTCCCCGCCACTGATCATCATACCGAAGGCTGCCCCCACTGGAGATGTCAGAGAGAGAACTACGATCTGAAGAGAGAGAGACACTATCTCGACCCCCCCCCCCCCATCCCCCTTCCCCCTTCCCTTATCCATTACTCCTTCCAGACATGGCTCTTCCCTTATCAGTTGACAAGTCCTTACTTCATCCCTTCTCCCATTCATTCCATCACTCGACCTCAACCCTTATCTTCCAAGAATATCAGCAGTTTCTTAGCAATGATCTCGAGAAAAGGAATGGAATTCACTATACGAGTGCTGACAACCTTTCCCACTCCCATCCACCACAATACTAACTCGAATCTAGACAGTATTTTATAACGAGTCAATCAGATGATGTTCCCCTCCCCTCGTATATCTCTCTAATCATTAATCTTTGCCCACTCACCGAAATGACGACAAGTCTCAATTGATGAGCATGGGTTCGTGCCAATTGGAGACCAGTAGAGAAGGCCACGATCACTTTATGGATGAGAAGAGAAAGGAAGAGAGCTGTCACACGAGATACGTCCATCTTAACCAACTCCATTATATCATCATCCTTCTCTCATCGACCATTCAATTACTCTATTCATCACAATTAATCTCTCCTGACCTCTACTCCGAATGCGACTCCCTCAACCAATTCATGGAAGGAGAGGGCCAATACAAGAGTGATCGATCGAACTCCATGAGAATGGGCATGGGGAGATGACTTCATCAAAATCGGAGGATCTTCATCTGAATTGACAATATATAATGAGATTATCATTCATAGTGAAATTCATAGTGTTCCTAAAACTATTCCGGTTCCATCACGATAGTTCAATGGAATTCTCACCTTTGTCGCAATTGGTCTCGCATCGCTCAGGTTCAGCCAGGATCACGGTTGTGATAAGTCTGCAGGTACGGTATATTAGATCGTGTCATCGATTGGTTCACATTCAATTGACTGCATCACATTTCACTCGACAATAGACTCGTTGTCAACTGGACAGATTGGACAGACACAATTACATTATGAATGGGAGAGGAAGAGGGAGATGAATGCACCATGGGGATACACCGGAGAGAGGGAGGGGGAGGAATGGGAACACCATTTCCATTATATCATTTCTTGTGATGGTATGAATGGAAAGAGTGTCCCCTCCTCCATTCATTGTCTATCCACACTCACAATACACTATCACCCCTTATCAGACTGACGACGGAGATCCACCATATCCATACTTCCATATGAAGTGAGACGAGGAAGAAGAGGAGAGAGGGGAGTGAGGGGAGTCGACGGATGGGAGGAGCAACTGCACCACCAATCACACTATACCGTATTACAACACCATCAATACATCTTTTAGTCATTTCTATTGCATGCCTCATGCTTCTGTTAGATTCAGGCCCGGTATGGATATGGATGAAAGTGTTGTTTCTCTTCCTTGATATCTCAATCTGACTCACTCAGCATTGTCATTGGTGCATTCTCCTTGTCCTCCAGAGGAATTCCTTCTATCGTGTACAGTGAGGGGACAATGCTTCTGACAATGTCCATCTGCATCATCAGAGGGAGGGGAGGGACGAGCCAGCATTGACTCTTCTGCTCCATCTACAATGAGAGACCCCTCATTACTCCCATTCACTCATCAACGAGAGATAACTCTTAGGGAGATCAGTCTGATATCTGACAATGAGAATGGTCCACTCCTCACCTCCTGCTCCCTTCTCCTCCATTCCCTTGACTGGGGGCAGATTGGTCATGCAGCATCCTCCACTCTCCATCTTCTTCTCCATTGATCCATTGTCACTACAACTCATTCTTGTTTTAATTGTAACGGGATAACTACAATTTGTATTCTACAATTCAAGATCTCCCCTTCAACAGAGAATGCAAGTCCCACTAATACTCAATTTCTCCTTCTTCCTTCTCAATCAATCATCAACTGACTGTTCATCGTGTATATTCACTGATCCATGTGCATGATGGCCGTGTGAGTGACCATGAGAGTGACCGTGAGCCATCGATGGTAGCAACATAATCACCAACTAAACACATTATTATTTCTTTTGCTGAAATTGGATAAAATCCAAGACTACCACTGACTCACACTAGCTAGTTCGTAGTCATAACGACCTCAAATGGCTTAAATCTGTTTACATGCAAAAGGAATTCTTAAGGGCTTTCTCGAAGTTGCGTCAGACTGACCTACACTCGTTCAAATAGAGGATCTCGCTAAAGTTAACGGCAGAGAGTGCAAATAAGGATGATTCACCTCCTCGAGGAAGAAGAGAAGGAAGAAACCGATACATGAGAGGAGTTCAGCCAATGGATATTCCACGTGCCACTCAAAAGATCCATTCTAGATCCATTCCAAGAACTGATTGATACAATCAAGGAGGAATGGCATACATCATAGGTAGTGATGAGGTTGTTGACTCTATCGGAGAGCTCAGGGAAGAGATGGAGGAAGCAAGTGCCAAGGAAGACACCACCAGAGAAGCAAGTGAGAAGACACAGGATCAGAGAGATGTTCTTGTGTTTCTGACTGGTAGAGGCACGAGCTGCATTCTGACGCAGCTTCTTCAGAACCTGAAACGAGCAAGAAATATTGTCAGAGAGGCAATGAAGTATGTTAGATCAGATGAAATAATTGAAAAGGAAACCAATAAAGAAGAATTGATTCTTGATAGAAGGAACTCACTCGTACGGGCAGAAGACCAGCAATGATAACGCCGGCAATCATTACCAAGAGCAGAAGTAATTTGAGGGTCGTCACGTTCATCGCTATCTGAAATTAGAAGTAGGAGACAAAATATCAGAAGAATTCAGACAAACGAAAAGAGCGAGTGTGAGAGTTCTGAGCAAGCTCCGCCTCTAACAATGTTTATATCGCGGTGAGAGCGATTAGTGTACACAATACATATGACTCGACAGTTAGAATAATTAAGATAGATTTTTTTTAAACCTTAAAAGTGGAGAAAACCGGAGAAAATTGAAGTGCGACACGGCGGACTGAAATCGTACCGACACCCGGACCGCATAGCTAATAGTAAAAATGACGAGCAGCGAAAAATTATACTCAGTTTGCTCCTACAAAAGGCGCGCGATTCAAACGGTAGAAAAATCAGGTTTATTTGACAGGACCAACCATTAGATCAGGGTCACCTTTTTTGAATTCCCTGAGAAATGCGGGAAAAATTCAAATATTTGAACTTATGATGTGCATGATCCCGAAATCTTCGCGAATGCTGGAGCACTCTCTATGTTTAGTGGTAGGCGGTGGAGCTTGTCAATAAACTTTCTATCATTAGTGGCAGTTGGGCGGAGCCTGCCTTACAAATTTTAGCCACGGTTTTCGGCTCGGGTAGGATATCAGTCCGCCGTGGCGCGAAAAAAATTTTATTTCTGAAAATACCGTATACTGTTTGCTGATCAAAAACTGATTTTTTTCAAAAACTGAATCATATGATCTGCACATTATTAATCGAAAATTCTCTACCGAAATTGTCCATCATTTGTGTTGAGGAAATGTGATCAGAAAAACAGGAAAAAAATTATTTATTTATTGCATTTCATGCGACCCAAGAGTCGAATTATTACATACAAAAAACCCATACACATTTATGGAATGAATTGTATCTATGGCATAGCTCTGATAATAATGATAAAACATTTGCGATAATTAAAAAATCCTATATTACATATAAGGGGGGATAGGCGGTTATTTTCTGATCTCGCAACCAGTTGAACACTTTTCAAAAATTGAACAAGTTCAATTTTTGCAACGTTTTGAATCGAGGTCTTATATTTGGATATTAATGGGTTTTTCTTGTTGTTTTCTTTATTTCCTTGCATAACTTAATGAATCGATGAAGAAAAACAAAATAAAAATTTAATAATACCTAAATATGAGAAAAAAATTTTGATCATGCAAAAATTGTTCAACTAGTTGCGAGATCAGAAAATAACCGCCTAGCCCCCCTTATATAAACAAGACACTATGCAATCTACAACTTCGAAATGGAACGTCTAAGAGAATTAAGCATTCGATCGATACCCTCATTGTATTCTATTGGATGATCAGGATAGTGTTTGACATGAGGAGAATCAGTGAAATAGATAGCATCCACTTCCATCTTTCTCTTCTCAGTCAGATATTGATGGAACGATCGGATTGGACTGAAATAAATACAGTAATCACTTGATCCCAGTAATTTCTGCTTACGGTGCTTTACACAGTACATCAGCCTTTGAATAGAAGAAGGTGTGTCTCTCTGGTAGTTGAGGATGATCTCTCACATAATAATACGGATTGACTTCCGAGATTCTCCCTCCAGTTAACACATGCACACATTGCTGAAATAAGTCTATTATGCTCAACCCTCATCATTTATTCAATCGTCTATAATCGCCCTCTATTCTTTTTACACGTGATTGTCTATTCAGACTAGAGACGACAAGGGGAGAGAGGGGAGGGAGGAGTGGGAGGGGCGGTAAGGGGGGGGGGGGGGGGGGGAGGGGGATAGTAGTGAATCACTAACTCTCGTTGCATCCATCACTGCAGAGGATAGGAACATCGTCTTTCCAGCCATAAAACTCAGCCGATCGAGGAAAGTTCCCTTTTCCAGTGTATTTCTCAAATACACAGGATTCATATTTGTGAAACTTCAGTGAATGAAACTTACTTGTGGACATTATTGATCACTTGATTGTATCCGATGAGATACGGTATCAGTTTGGAATCGACGGGGCAGCTGAAATAATTCTCTATAGATCGATACATAATAGATACCGTACCTGTCCCAGATGACTCCATCTGTCTTCATGAAGAGATCAGAGTACTTTTTGTTATGAAGAAGTGTTACTAGAGAATATATTCCTGAATTTGAATGATTAAGTTATAATTGAACGAATAGAACGAACCATTCATACTGAAAATGTGCATGACTAGACGACGGTTTTGGATTTGGTCCAGCAATGGGAAAAGTGCATCCATATTTCGCATATCCTGAAAAAAAACTGATTGTCGATAGGACTCGTTGTTCATGAAGATGTGAGCAATTCACGGGTTAATAAGAGTGACTTTCTGACCTAGTGAAGATTGCCTTGGCAAAGTGAAAAAAATGGATTTCGCCCAGAATGTGTGAGATGATACTACTCGACGAATGTAGCTCAGTCGCCACTGGTTTAGTGTTCCAGATCATTCTCCGCTAAATAGCGGAAGTTTCAAAAAACTACTTGTTAATTTTGACTTGGTTGTTTATTGACTTCGGTAAGTGGCCTATCATGAACTGACTTTTCAACGATTTTTTCACTGTCATCGATTGTATTTTGATATTCCATTCTGAACAATGAAGGAACTATAATTTTAGAATGCAAAATAAAGAAGTTCATTTTTACTGGCGAAGGATACTGTATGTGTGCCCATCATGATTATACATTCTAAAATTATAGTTCATGTATTATTCAGATTGGAATATCAAAACGCAATCAATGATAGTGAAATAATATTTTAATTTGAGAAGTAAACTTGTTAATTTTGACTTGGTTGTTTATTGACTTCGGAAGATGGCCTATCATGAACTGACTTTTCAACGAGTTGTCAGCATTCATTGATGAAGTTCTCTAAAACTTATTTTTTGTTTTGCTTTGTTTGAACTCTATGGAGAGCTGTGTGTTTGCTCTTCTAAATGATCAAATAAAAACAGTACCTCGGATACCTGCGAAAGGAGCGACAAGGCAAAGTCTCAATTTTTTTCTCGAAAAATCGTTCTTACTCGATGAGTTTCAATACGACCGGGATGAAACTTGTTATGCGTTATCACGTGAATATTGTGTAATTTTGGAGATATCACTCGATTGGAATGATCGCGAAAGAGCAAAGTCGGTTGGGTTACGGTTGGTTTTTGAAACTTCCGCCATTTAGCGGAGAATGATCTGGAACACTAAACCAGTGGCACCTGATTGTGAGCTACACTCGTCGAGTACTACAACCACACACATTTTGGGAGAAATCCATTTTTTCACTTTGCCAAGCATCTGCACAAATATGTTCACTGACTCAGAAAGTCACTCATAATATTGCAAGAAAATAAACCGTTTCACTTGTTATTACGAACGGTCCAATCTACTGTGTTTAGCAATCATTAATAAGGGATTCTAGGCTTCAGTGTTAGTATTTAATCAGTGCATTTTGCGTCCAGGATCACATAGGAGAAAGATCGGGAATATTGGAAAACTAAATAAATAATTATCGAATATTTTGTTCCGCTCATCATGCCTACTGTATGCTAAACAGTCCATGACTCTAACTGAGTTTTTGCATCTTACAATACTTTGGTATCTCAACCTTCATCTACTGTATTCACTCACCGAGAGACCCTTTGGACTGAATGCCTTCATTTCCGACGTGAATCTGACTGTGTCTAGACCTCGCTTCTCATACAAATCAGCATACTTCAAAACTGATCTATCATCAGCTCCTCAATCAATACCACTTCACCAAAGTACTGAAACTACGGTACTTGCCAGCCCATCCCAAGAGAAGGACAGCATGAGAAGTGTTTAGTTTCGAGAGAAGGACAGCATGAGAAGTGTTTAGTTTCACTGCCCCCTTCGTGTAGGTTGCTGCCATTCGGGGAACCTACAAGAGAAATATGATTAGATCAAGGGGGCAGATCACCTGGAAGGCTAGTTTATACATTCCGATCGAATAGAAAAGTAGAAAATGAAGGGAAAGGGAGACCCATATGGATTGCACTGAGAGGTGATATGCTGTCTATCACTCAAAAGGACACTTTATCTCACTTCTGAATAACAATGGATGAAGATCAGAATCAAGAATAAAAGAGTAGCATCAACGGGAGATTGAGGGAATGGGGAGTTCGTGGGAGTGTGGGGGGAGGGGAGGGATGAGACCCATGAGAATAATGTATAACAGATATTAGCCTACGATGGGAGAAGTAGACGTAAATGATATTCCTGAAGAATAGAGACAGGGATTCGAATGGAGAGAGGCTACCCTTAGAGGAAGGAACATGTGCAGAGAGGAAAGGAGAATGTCTAAAGATCTGAGAGTTATAGATCAATTATAGAAAAGAGACACATAATAACTAGGAAATAAGCTCAAATAAATAGAAAAGGAATGAATGTAAATGGACAAGTGAGGGACAGTATCTAGACCGGGATGACAACACGTCATTCGCGTTTATATTACAGGAGCACTACAAGATGAGATCAATTATATTGGAATGAGGCTCTATGAATGATTAGTCTAGCTCAATAACTTCGATTAGATCGGCATCTACATGGGCTTGGTTCTCTTGTTTGGGAAGACGACCGAACCCATCCATCTCTCCCTCCTCCTCTCCTTCTCCCTCCTCTTCTTCTCCATTCTCAGCCATCTTCAAGTGTCTAGGACGCAATCCACTATGAGATACTGAGTCCCACTCTGCAATCATCCAATCATCCATTTCAATTCCTTCCATTTATCGTCATACCAACCATGATATAATGATAGTCGAAACATACCAAAATCATCTTGGATACACTCGATTTCATCGTCCTTCTCTTCCCCTTCCCCTTCCACTTCCTCTTCATCCGACTTCTCCTTCTGCGGCTGTAATACACAATTAGGCCAAGTCACTATGAGTTTGAACGGAATGATCACAAGCATTAACCAGTTAATTATCTCTCTAAATCAGTCATTCATCCATACAAACCATCGTGTTAGTGATCCATCCCCCCACCTTCCCAATACCGTACCTCTTCCTCTTCCTCTTTCTCATCGACGGGGTCGGACGTCAACTTGTTAACCCACTTCTGGCATTCAATATTCTTGACCCTCAACGCTTCCTCCGACTGAATTACATCATTATTAATTATAATATTCGGAGGGAAAAGAAAAGTAACGACAAGTAATAAAAGAGATGGACTTACAGTCATGGGAGTTGATTTGGGTGGTCCGATGACCTTGTGATCCTCTTCAATCAGATCAGGGAATACTACGGGAGTCTCTTTTCGGCGAGTACTTTCCATCGTTATATCTTGCACTTCTTCTTCCTCTTCATCATCGTCATCCAACACGATCGTATCAGCCACTGCAAACAAATCAATCGATTAAAGTCCGTTTGAACATAAACATGAGATAGAAGGATACCGAATGCATTCATTTCCATCTGTCCATCGTGTGTCTCCCTCTCTCCTCCATTCTCTCCACTTCTCTCCATGGCAACTTCTTCAATTTCTGCGCTATCCGCAACAGTCTGCAAACATATTTCTTTCAATTAAAACTAACATACAAATTTGAAGTTTTTTTAAGAGAAAAATTCGAAAATTAATGTCTACAATTTTGGCATAATCGATATTCTTACCTCGAGATGTATATCGTCAATCTTTTCCAAGTCATTCATTCTCTCGTCTCTATCGACTGTGGGTGAGTTGGTAGAAGTTCCTCCTTCCATCATTTCCTTCCCTTCTCTCGAATCAGATCGATCCTTCTCTTCCTTCGCCTCATCCGCCATCGATTCTCAAAAACCATTTTATTAATAACAACATGTATTTAAATGCGCTCAAAAGATAAAAAAATTGAAACCCTACTAATCCTTCTTATCATATTTGGAAAAATGTATATACCAAACACGTTGATACGAGTGAAATGATGATGAAATACCCACCGTGATTGTGTAGATCATTCGCCGTTTCAATTGGAATCATCTCATTCTCCGTCATCGTCTCATCATCTGCCACTTCAATCTACAATCAATCCACTCTCCGTCATATCTCCTATCACTATAAGGGAACGAACGGTAGAGGGGGGATTATCCATCATTCCCAATAGTCGTAGATCCTGTTCGTCCTCTCTCGCTATATCTTCATCGTATTCATCCTCTTCCTACAATCAATCCCTTTCTCGTTCTACTCTCATCCTATCATAATGGACAAATAGATAACAAGACGTAATAGATACCTCATTCAACTCATCATCATCATCTTCCTCCTTCTCAATCTCCTCATCATCGTCATCATCCAGATTGATCACTTCAATCTCCTTCCCATCCCCTCCATCTCCTCCACACGCCTCAATCACTCTCTGCAATCAAGGCAGCTCATTCCCATTCAATCTGACAACTGGATGCTCATTATCATCCATAACTGGATTATATCCAAGAAATAACAACGCATTGCTCACACTGATACTAAACAATGTTTTTGAGTAATTGGATGAGAAAAAGTAAATGGTAACTAACTCCGACAACTTGTTCGAAGACTCCGTTTTCCATCTTCACGGTCGCCTCCTTCTCCGGAAGCAAACTCTGTACAAATATCTCTAACATTTTGAATGAATCGCTGCTTATAAAATGTCCCTAGCCATTTTCACGTACATTAATAGGAGACCACAAGATATTTTCCCCACTAGATAAGAGAGAACAATGTTTACTGACTGGATCAATTCCGGGGAAATCCTCGAGGTTCTTCGTCAGATGGTCAAATCGACGTTCTTTCACAGCCTCTCGGATCTGCCAGTTGACAGCAACGAGTAAACGGTCTACAAACGCCTTATACGCAATTCCTTTTAAAAGAAGGATACATCAGCATGCTTCACTATGCATGAAAATGAACTCACCCATTTCCATCTTATCATTCTCTGTTGGCAGACCAATAGTTGGCTCGATCAATTTCACTTTAGTGATTATATCATTGAGTATATCATACGTCATAGATCTGCAGAAGAAGAAACTCATGCAGATGTTTTTTTAACAAGCAACGACGACTCACACTCCTTCTCCCTGGTGTTGAATGGAGTATAGACGGTCTATGGCGAATTCATTCACATGCACATCCAGAGAAGGCCATTGAGGGATGTGAATATCGAGAGAGGTCATCACACTCCTCAAAATTAGTCAATTATATTAAAACAAACTAATATGAATAATTGGACTCACTCCTCATCCTCTTCGCCACTCAATTCTCCTTGATTGAGAGCATTCTGGCACTCCAACAGTGCATCTCTGAAGGCATCTTCTCTCTTCATCAGCCTCTCTTCTGCTTTGTCAGTCAAAGCCATCTCTCGATTCTCGAGTTCTCCCAATCGCTCCATTAGCTTCTACAATGGACAATTCATAATATGGGTTCATACAGCAAAGACTTACATCTCTGTGTGCCAGTAACGAGGCCCTGTCATACTTCAACTTCGACTTTCTTTTTCTCTTTTTCTTCTCATCCTTCATGACTTTTTTAATTCCTTTATTTCGCCCTTTTGAAGTGCTGGCTAGTTCTTCTGCCGATTTCTCAAAAGACAGAAATGTACAATATAAAATCCTTAGACGAGGTACCTTTTTCTTAACTGCAGCCGTATCCTCGATGTAAAAAAAAAATAATAGACGAGGTACCTTTTTCTTAACTGCAGCCGTATCCTCGATGTTCAAAGGGCGCTTGAGAGCGCCTTCTTTGATCGAGTCATTCGAAGTGCTGGGGCTGTTACCAGCATTAGCCAAAATGGAAGCAGAAACATCGGTAGATGAACCACCGATTTCTGCCATCTGAAATAGAAAAATGTCAACGGAAACACTCAGGTTTTGGAAAGTAATATTATTGCAAGTACGGGGTAATATTGTTGCAAGTTGAAAAAGTTATTTACCAGCTGTCCGATAGTAATTTACCCTGGCCTTGAAAAAATATTACTTCTTGCTTACTTTCGTTTTGCAATTTACTGGCAACTTACTTTTTTCGAGTGCTTTTTACCGAATCGTTACTAAATGCTTACTTTTCTCCTACTTTCTAATTACTTTTTTGTTGCTTTCTCCTTACTTTTTCCACGTTTCTCCCTAGTACTTTCTTTTGTTTCTTTCACAAATTCCAAATTTCGAGGATTTTATTGATCTCCAATCAAAGTAGTGTGGACGACAAAAAAGCAACAATTCAACGGTACAACATCTTGGTGGTAGAAACGTTCCTGCAGATGCATTTCTTTACTTGTTAGCTGATTCCTCCAGTAGTCGGTATTTCGTTATCCGTCACAATATCGAACCGTTCTCGCCCTGATGAGATGCGTTCACAGACATGTACTATGTACTAAATCTCACCTGCAATTCCGTTTTGCTGATGATAGACCGACTAGATATGAGTCATCATTAGATAATCCCTGAACGACTAATAGATCACTTACAACTTGCGAACACTTACCTTCTATATCCCGCTCACCTTTCGACGATATAATGTTGCACGCTCAGCCCACGCTAAACAGATGCCAAAGACTGACTAACCATTTCGATTCGAGATAGGTAGAACAAAATAAATGACAACATCACAAGAAGATGCGAAAAATAGAATATAAAATGAGCAGGAGTCCCGCTTACAGAACATGCTAGAACATGAACTGCAGTAATAAAATAATAAGTAAAAAATCACTTACTATTTTATTACTGAAAAGGTAAGTAAAAAGTAAGTTACTAGTCAGTTCAATATACGCAGCTCTTGACGCAATGAAAAAGTAATTTACTCAATGATAACGTCAGAAAAAAGTAAGTTGCCAGTAAGTTACGTGAGCCAAGATAATTGAAATAATATTACTTTCCAAAACTGAGCAATCAAAACAACACAAATAACAAAAATCTAAAATTGATTTAGGGACCACCGAACCGGAAAAGATGATCGCCGGCAAATGTCGTGTCATGGAGTGGGAAACGTCGAAATGCGGGAATTTAAATCTTCCACGTATTTTGGCTTTTTCCAGGATTAACCTATTATTTCGGAATGCGCCTTTACATTCTTATCATTAATACGAAATTCAGGTAACAAAGCACTACACATAAAAAAATTAGAAAATTCTGTGGACGCGATCATGTTTTAAATCATCGGTGAAAATTGCATACTTGGCGAATTCGCTCGTTTTAATTAGTTTACGGCTTATTCTCGGAATGCGCCTTCTCGGTTTTGACTTCAGTATGATCAGTGTGCAGGAGTTAAACTTTTATTAAGTTTTTCCCGAAATCCATGGACGCGATCCTTGCGAAATAACTAACGGACAAAACAGTAAAAGACGTCATGTAACAAATGATTAAAACCCTTTGTTGATACATTCTTATATTTTATGTATTGCATTTGTATTAATCATTCATTGGAGTACGAAATATGATCATTTGAAATATAGATTCAGTTAAATTCACTACTGCCTGCGGTTTCACTCTTGGATACCGTATACCTTGCTCACGTTTGTCCTGACTGATACCTTCACACAGAGAAAATGAACAATATATTGATCAATTATAAGTCCGAAGGCGCCATTTTATTTCATGCTGTCAAGGAAAATAAAATTAAGAGTGTTTGAAATTCGAAAAGGGTGGCCTGCTTACCATGCCATGACCCACCGAACTGATTTCGTGCGTGACTGCACCGAGAGGGGCGGGGCTTAGGCGGGTGGGTCAGAACTCGCTGATTTAATTTTTTCACAACTATCTGAGTAAGTTTAATGAATTCTGCACTCCCGATTACCCAGATACGCATAAAAAAGCATTTTTAGAGGAACGTTAAAATTTTACGTGGTGTTCCCTAAAATTGATTGAAAACTATCACGTGCGTGCGCGTCTTTCTGCATTTTCGCATATGTCGATTTCTTTACCATTTGAAAGCCGTATTTTAACAAACAAAGGCTTTGTTGTTACAAAGCCGTACAATTTATATCTGCACAATTGGGACTTGATGGTGATAGCAATCACCTATCAGATATCTAGATAGGTGAGTGTTTGATCGTGCTTGTGAGGTTGCGAAAATTCGATCTTTGTATTTCCGGAATGGAATGTCACATGTGCAGAAGTCAGCAGTAGTCTTATCAGTTGTTAGTGTTATCGTTCCGCTATGAGGGAATGGGAGTAC